>CANSZD010002872.1:0-101262 GCA_947648045.1 Beta corolliflora
CTCCATTTATAATAAAGTGAGATAAACTCTCTTATCAATCGAAAGCGTGAGTGACGTGCATGATCTAAAACAGAAAATCCATTTACAAAAAATTGAGGAACAATTACAAGGTAGTGTCCTAAAAACTCGATAACTAACTTCCAAAATCTCCTCGAAAGCGAAGTTTGTTCCCGGAGCCGCCCAATGCCTCTCGGAATAGAAAGCAACACATGGTCGACTTACCTTATGAGCCCGATTTTGATGAAAAAATATCCCTACCAAAGCTCGACCAACCCAAATGAATGCCGACTTAGAACGCCATTGTCGAGAAGAAATTAAATTTCTCGAAAGCAAAGGCTTAATTTCCAAATCCCGTTCCCTTGGAGGCGTGCGGCATTTTACGTCGATAAAGCCTCTCGAGATCAACGTGGCACGCCTAGGCTAGTCATAAATTACAAGCCTCTTAATGATGCCCTTCGTTGGATCCGTTATCCAATACCCAAAAAAAAGATTCGATGCAAAAATTACACCATGCCTTTATCTTCTCAAAATTCGATATGAAGTCGGGTTTCGCGGATACGTATCAAGCCACAACATCGTTATAAAACGACCTTTACTGTTCCTTTTGGCCAATACGAATGGAATGTTATGCCTTTCGGCCTTAAGAATGCTCCCTCCGAATACCAAAGGATTATGAACGATATCTTCAACCCCTATTCGGACTTTTTGCATTGTTTACATTAATGACGTGCTAGTTTACTTGCTAGTTTACTCAAGCACGATTGATCAAAGCACTTTAAAAACCTCAAGACTTTTTTCTATGGTCTTGTCATTTCAAAGAAAAAGATTTCCTTACTCCAAACTAAAATTAGATTCCTAGGTCGATTGTGTCATGTGGCACTATTACCCCTATTAATAGGTCTCTCCAATTCACTAGTAAGTTTCCCGATAAAATCTTGGACAAAACTCAACTACAGGAAGTTTCTTGGTAGTTTAAACTATGTCTTAGAAATCTCATGCCTTAGTTCAGTGAGACTCGACCTACCTAAAATGTTGGAAACGGTTGCCGCAGTAATATGGGATACATGAGCATTTTAAAACAAGTCGACAGTAGTAAGTATTACATTACCAGATTCGCCTCAGAGCATTTAAATGATACTCAGTTAGAATACTCTTTTGTAAAACAAAAGGTTTTATCAATCTTTCTTTGTATTACCATTTTCCGGCTCGATTTATTTTATCACAAAGATGCTCAAAAGAATGAGCAAAACTTTACTAAAACTTTGGTGAACGGCAAAAACTTTTATCCCTCTTTTGATTTTTAACAATAAGTTTACCCGAGGAGAAAACAACTCTCTTCCCGATTATCTAACTTTTGCGGGGACTTTTACAACAACCTCCAAGATGAGAAGCCCAAAGCCTTCTAAAAAATGGAGACTGACTCCCTAAATATCACCTTCAAAATTTTCCCAAATTATCCCACAATATACCTTCCACCTTGAGAAATAATTCCCACTTCATACCCTCACCTCAATTACATTGGTCTACTCGCAATATTCATCCAACAAAGCACTTATCCTTTCCCAGAAACTTCACAAAAATATTAACCGACTACCAACCGAAATACGACTAATAATTCTCAACAAAGCCAAATTAGCAAAATTCAATCAAAATTTTACCGAATTCCTCACAAAGCACGCTATTTTTCGCTGCTATCTATGGCATCTTTGGGGACTATCAGGTTTCTTCGATAAAGGATTTTTTCTCTATCCCAATGACCTTCAAAAGAGTGATCCTTACTTCCTCACATGGCGTTATGGGTTGGTAAGAAAATTCTATGATGTGCCAATACCACAGGCCCCTATTTTCCAGGAATTCACAAAATACCAACAATATATCTTTTCTACTATACACTCCTTCAGATGGCATGAATGGACTTATATTGAAGCTATTTGTGCTAATATTGAAATGGATAAGGGAAAAATAAGTCCGGCCCATTACTTAATTTTCTTAAATACCCAAGCCTGTATCCCTCGCCTTATTCCTTCACAAAAAAAACCCCAAGCAAGAGCCCAAGGGCTTGCTTCCATTTCGGAAATTTGACGCATATTATCAATCATCATCAAAACCACCATTCGTTTCCAATTACCATTATTCATTATGGCAATACAAGCGTTGTTTTCCCCACTCCTTTAACAAATACTTTCTTACGGGCATACAACATACAGAATCTTCCTCTCAGTATTTATCAGATATCCTCAAAGGAAAATATTTATCTGATGAAGGTAAGATTCATTTTGCTCAAATTTCTTCCCACCATATATCTCAAACGGATCCGTGGGTCTGTGACGATGGAGGAAATACTGGTTTCCATCTTTGGTTTCCGCATTAAAAAAAAAAAAAAAAAAAAAAAAAAAAAAATTTGAATGTTTCTCTATCTCCAAGCTTCTTCAAGATGTGACACCACAACAACGGACAAATTCTCGCCTTGAAAAAGGTCAAAAGTTTTCAACAGGTGTAAAGCATTACTATTCATCAACAGTAAAAGCATCAAAAGTCAAAAGCGGTCAAACAATGTAAAGCATTACTATTCATCAACAAGTAAAAGCATCAAAAGACAAAACAGTGAACAAAGTGTAAAGCGTAAGACGGATTGTTCATCAACGGCTCTTCGACATGACAAAGCACCACTCTTCACTGCCTATAAATAGAGGCTCCTCCTTCAGTTCTAGGCAGAGCATAACACAGCAATCCTCTAAAAAGCTCTCTCTCTCCCTCTCTTTCTCTCACATAAAATTGTAACACTCTTTAAGTTTCAGTTTCATTCAAGACTCTCTGTAAGTCTTATCTGTAAAACCAATGGCCGGTTCAACCGCCTTACTTTACTTTATGCTTTCTGTTTTAAGTTTAATATTTACTTATTAAAATCCCCGCATCCTTGGCCTTATCCCCGGTATTAGAGCCATGGGGTGTAGTTATATTTGTTCTATATAAAAACTTGTTCTTCGATTTCGGTACTTTCCGGGTCTTCAAACTTGTTTATGTCTTATTTGTTACCCCTCGCTTGTTTTAACGTTTGTAGAGCGGTAAGTCTCGTGGTGAGGCGATCGGACCATAAGGCTACGGTTACCTAAACGGCGGGTAGGTTATAAGCATTTTCGGTTTATTTTTCGGTTTAAGTTCCGGTTCATAAGTATGAGTTCATTTTGGAACAGGAGGAACTCCATCCTCTTCTCATGGTAGTAGTGGTAAAGCCGAAACCGGTTAAAAATGAAACCTTTACTATAGAAAACCTCGAGCAAAACATTGACAATTGGGAGATACCCAAAAGTTAATAAAGACCGGATCTATAAAATGAAAAAGTATAGTATTTTTAAAACTGATTATGTGATTAAAACCCAAGAACGGGATATCCATTTAACAAAACCTATTGATACTATAAAATTATTTTCATCTAGTACTTTGAAAAAACATGTCGATAAAGGTTATCGTTACATCCATATAGGGTTGGTTCAAGTTGGCTTAAAACCTCTTACAAAAGAAGGATTAAATTCTTCTGTTCTTGTTGCCCTTAGAGATGGACGATTTAAAGACTTTAATGATTCCTTACTAGGAACTATAGAGTCAAGTTTATGTATGGGTCCAGTCTCATTTGATTGTTACCCAAATTTCAGTGTTTCTTTAAGTGATAAGAATATCTTATCATCTTTACTTTTACAAATTAAAACTCATAACTATAAAATGTTTGATGGTTCTATTCCAGTAGCTTTGATTTATAAAATCCATTACAAAGCCATGATGTCTGCTTTTAATACTGGAAATATACAACACAGTAAAAAAGGAGAAACCCTTCTCCTCCAAACCGACCTTTCTAGGTCCAACATAAGAATTCCTAGACCAATACAATGGAACGATGTTAGTCTTCCTGAAGATTGGTTCCTTGAGGGAGCTGCTGAACCTGAAGTGCAATCACCAGCTCTTCCAGAACCTAATACCGACCTTGAACGTGTCATACAATACTCTGATGGTAGTGTTAAGCTTAGCTTTAACAGAAGCACTAGCTCTAGGTATTCCGACCATTCCTCTGTTGAAAACCTAGGAAGAATTTCTCGTCTTCCTTCAGAAAATGACATGCACTATAAACGACAAATCAGCTGTCCTAGAACTAATTACCCAGAAAGACCAAGGTATTCTACCTCAGATTTACCTTCGCCTTCCATTCAAAATGTTGAATATAAAACCCAAGTTCCACACCCTGTTTATGCTGAAAGACAGTCTCCTCCAGACTCACCCTCAGCCTCAGTGATAACTGAGAATATAAACAATGAGCTTAACGTCCTTGAAAAGGATTTTGAGATCAATAAAGACTTGGTTCATAAAGACTTTTATGCACCACATAACCTCTCGAAGCGAACATGGTTCTTCAAACACTTTCTTGAAATACGTAAAAAGATCCAAGAAAACTATTACAGCTTTGTTGAAAAACATAAAACCCATATTCTTTTCTTTGGTGGTTCGAACCGATCTATACCTCCGATAACAACATTGATTACCCCTTCAAAACCATAGAACCTATCAATACCAATAGAAGGACACCTGTCTGGGAAACTCCGAATGGCACAGTTCAGAGTGACCATCCTCCTTTACGACAGATTTCCTTTAACGTAGGTGAGCACAAAGTGTAGGCCTTCCCTCTTAAGATACCTCGGGAAGAAGCCTCCAAGAAACCTCAAGAATATTGTTCGCAAAACAATTTCACTAATATTAGTCTTAACACTCTAGGAAAGCAACTTTCTAGAATTGAGAAACAAAGCCTTAAAACAGAGACAAGTTTAGTCTCCACTCCCTTAGAGAAAAGCCTCCGAAATCCGATTTTTAAACCTTATCGATTTCGCAAAAGCTCAAAATGAAGTTACAACTTCAAAGACTGAATTTCTTCAAGCTATTAAAGACCAGTTAGCGGGGTTGAACCTTCTACTTCAAGAATAATTGAGGAAGAAACGGTCCCGTAATAACACTGCCTTGTGTCCTGGATTTAAGTGACAACACCGATCCGGAAACTAGCCCTAAAACACCCGAATTAGCTAAACTTGTTTGGCAAAATTTCGATCCTCTTGATATTATTCCAATTACGACTAATGAATCTCAAATAGGTAGTCGGCCTAACACAATCGTTCAACCAAAATATAACGCCTCCTCTATCTATGAATGGAATATAGACGGCATGAGTGAACACCGGATTTTGAACCTCTTGCAAAGAAATGACGATGGCTTCAAATGCTTATAAAACCCAATCTGGTATATCGGATAAAACGGTTGCGAGCTCCTTATTGCGCGGGTTCTCGGCGTATTAAAGGATGGTGGGATTTCTATCTCACCAAAGAACAAAGAGCCTAGACATCTTGAATGCAATTCGTACAACCGAAGATGGGGTTCCCATACTTAACCTAAGTGGAGAACCAATTCAAGGTTCTGTCTCAACCCTCATATTTACCTTATCACTTCACTTCATTGGAGATTCCTCCCATCTCGGGGACAAAAATGCGGATCTTTTGTCTAACCTAAGATGCAAAAACTTAGTGATTTCCAAGTGGTACAAAAATACTTTCCTAACCGGGGTTATGCTTAGAGAAGATTCTAATCAACCCTTTTGGAAAGAAAAATTCCTAGCTGGTCTTCCAACCATATTAGGAGAAAAGGTCAGGAACCGAATCCGTGAGGATTTTGGTGAACATATTATCCCTTACGATAAGCTAACCTACGGTGAATTGGTTAGTGTAACCTCTAAACAAGGCCTTCAAATATGTCAAGATTTGAAGCTCCAAAAACACCTAAAAAGAGAGTTAAAAGAGACTAAAAAGGAATTAGGCTCCTTCTGCCAACAGTTTGATATCTCTTCTCCTCAGACTAGCACTTGCAAAGGGAACTGTAACAAAACAACCGCCTTACTTTACTTTATGCTTTCTGTTTTAAGTTTTATATTCACTTATTAAAATCCCCCGGATCCTTGGCCTTATCCCGGTATCGAGCATAAAGCATATAAGGCCAAGGATAAGGCCAAGGATCTGGGGATTTTAATAAGTGAATATAAAACTTAAAACGTAAAGCATAAAGTAAAGTAAGGCGGTTGAACCACCATTGGTTTTCCGAGATAAGACTTACGAGAGAGTCTTGAATGAAACCGAAACTTAAAGAGTGTTACAATTTTATGTGAGAGAAAGAGAGGGAGAGAGAGAGCTTTTTTAGAGGATTCTTTGTGTTATGCTCTGCCTAGAACTGAAGGAGGAGCCTCTATTTATAGGCAGTGAAGAGTGGTGCTGTCATGTCGAAGAGCTGTTGATGAACAATCTGTCTTCTGCTTTACACTGTTCACTGTTTTGTCTTTTGATGCTTTTACTGTTGATGAATAGTAATGCTTTACACTGTTTGACTGCTTTTGACTTTTGATGCTTTTACTGTTGATGAATAGTAATGCTTTACACTGTTTGACTGCTTTTGACTTTTGAAGCTTGAAGATGGTGAAATAAAACTTAGGTCAAGTCTGGAAACCAGCATCTTCTTCGTCATCACTGAGGTGGATCGAGGAGTCTGCTGTCGATTCATGTTCCGAAGTAATAGAAGATTCAGACATACTATTAGCTAGTTGTCGTAGGATCCGAGCATAATCTTCCGGGGTTTTAGCTGAAGCAAGCAAAGAATTTGCCTGTGATTTTCGGGCAAGAAACTGAGATTGTTCTGGTGCTGTAGTCATTGTACCTGTGTTACAGTTTTTCTTTAACCAAGCTTTGATGGCTGGCTCAAGAATAGACGTTGGTGTATTGAAATTTGACCACCACCTGATTTTAAATCTTCTTTGGAGGACCATGCCCCCTTGTTCCTGGTTTATATCGAGGAACCATTGACAAACCCAAGGAAGATAAAACTTCATTGAAAACAAACATAAGGCGGGAAAACGCCTTTCTATCTCTGAAGGTTTGTACTGGGTTCGAAAGGTATCGTAACTTTTTATAATGTCAGGGTGAAGAATTTCACTAGAAGAGCCGTAGAACTTCCACCATTGGGCAAACCAAGATGGCAATTTTTCTGGCTGTATCGTTTTAGTGTTAAAGTAGATAAGCCATGAATGAGATAACCTATTATTTTGTATTAGAAAAGTGGAGAACCACGCCTGTTGGTAATCCCAATAATTAAAGGTTTTACAATGTGGGAAAGTGTTATTGAAGCTAACGGGGAAGGCTTTGTGTTTTGACAGGTCTTGATTCCAGTCTTGAGGACTAAGAACCTTTAGAATTTTAATGGTTGAATAAGAGGGCTCAGCTTGCTCATTTTTATAAAAGAAATGTTTGAATTCAGCGGAGCCGGTAACCTCAAGGATTGTCTGGTAGTATTCTGCAGTTTTAGTACGGTCCCAAGGCTTATAGAACCAGTTTTCCCCAAAGATTTTTTGTATGGAGATGTAAGGATCTTTATCATGATATCCTTGTTCAATTGTTATGATATTCTGTGAGGAAGTTTTAACAAAATATTCTGAAGTCTTGTTTTTCTTAGGCTGTGCAAGCACAACTTGGGAGCCATCAGTTTTATAAAGCTGTTTTTGAGGAAGGGTTTTTTGGGAAGATTCTCCTTCCTCGGGTTTTGAAATGATACTAACACTTTTTCCCAAAGGGATTTTACCTTCTGTTGCTGCTTTGCTCGTGCTTTCTTGGTTTTGCATAGAGCTTTGGAAAGCTTGGATGAGCTGGGGGTGTTTTAGGATGGACGAAGGATGCTCAGAGATGGAAAGAAGCCATTCCTGAACTTCCTGTGTTCTATCATTAGAAGAGGTTTCACTCTCATTATTCTGAACTGCATCGTACCAAGTCTTAATGGGTTTTTGTGTGGTGCATATGGTTTTTTCTGGAGGAGGTCGGGACTTCTCTTTATCTTTAGTCTTTCTAGGCATTTCTGTAAGAAATTCACGGGTTAAGAAGTCAGGGATAGAATTCTCTTCTCCTTTTATATGCTCAATATCAAATTCGAAAATGCTTAAGATAGACTGCCATCTAGCAAAAACATGTTTTACAGCAATATTTTGGACATCCTTTATTAAAACAGCTTTTGCAGCTTGACAATCAACACGTAATAAGAATTTTTTATTTAGTAAATCAGATTGGAATTTTGTAATACAGAGAACAATGGATAAAACTTCCTGCTTTATAGTAGAGTATTTCAGCTGGGTATCGTTCCAATGTCCAGAGGTGAATCTGATAATGTGTTCCTTACCATTGTCGACCTGTTTTAGGATACCTCCATAACCCTTGTCACTGGCGTCTGTCTCAACAATTTTAGGTAGGTCGGGGTTTGCTAAACTAAGGCAAGGGATTTCTAAGACACGAGTTTTTATAGTCTTAATGTACCTGGGTATGGAGATCAGACCAAGGCGGTGGGTTTTTCTTTAGTCTATTATGGAGAGGTTTCGCAATTCTGCAGAGATTTGGATAAAAGTCTAAGACATAGTTTAAACTACCAAGAAACCTCTGTAGTTGAGTTTTGTCCAAGATTTTATCAGGAAACTTACTAGTGAATTGGAGAGACCTATCAATAGGGGTAATAGTGCCACATGACACAATCTGGCCTAGGAATCTAATTTTAGTTTGAAATAAGGAAATCTTTTTTGCTGAAATAACAAGACCATTCTTTTTAATTAGATAGAAAAAAGTCTTTAGGTTTTTAAAATGCTGGTCAATCGTACTTGAGAAGATTAGTACGTCATCAATGTAGACAATACAAAAATCTGAATAAGGATTGAATATATCATTCATAATCCTTTGATACTCAAAGGGCGCATTTTTAAGACCGAAGGGCATAACATTCCATTCATCCGGCCAAAAGGAACGGTAAAAGCGGTTTTATATCGGTGTTGTGGCTTGATTCGTATCTCGCCAAAATCCGGATTTCATATCAAATTTTGAGAAGATAAAGGCATGATATAACTTTTGCATTAGATCCTTTTTATTGGGTATTGGATAACGGATCCAACGAAGGGCATCGTTAAGAGGTTTATAATTTATGACTAGCCTAGGCGTGCCACGTTCAATCTCAGAGGCTTTATTGACATAAAATGCCGCACAGCTCCAAGGGGAACGGGATTTGGAAATTAAGCCTTTGCTTTCGAGAAATTTAATTTCTTCTCGACAATGGCGTTCTAAGTCAGCATTCATTTGGGTTGGTCTAGCTTTGGTAGGGATATTTTTTCATCAAAATCAGGCTCATAAGGTAAGTCGACCATATGTTGCTTTCTATTCCAGAAGGCATTGGGCAGCTCAGAACAAACTTCGCTTTCGAGGAGATTTTGGAAATTAGTTATCTGAGTTTTTAGGACACTACCTTGTAATTGTTCCTCAATTTTTTGTAAATGGATTTTCTGTTTTAGATCATGCACGTCACTCTGCTTTCGATTGATAAGAGAGTTTATCTCACTGTTATAAATGGAGCTTGCCTTTATAATGTTGAGATTTCTAGTCTTGGGTTTTTCTAAGAAAAAGAAGTCAAGCTTTTTATTTTTAGTCTTGAAGGATATTCCATCATAATTGACACTGTAAGGAGTTATGAGATTTATGAAGGGTGTTCCCAAGATTACTGAATGGTGCATATTTGTAACGAGGACAAAATGGCCAAGGTCTTGATCAATTTCCTGGTATCATATTTTAATAAGTAAAGTAGATATTGATTATCCTGGTATCAGAGCCATGGGGTGTAGTTATATTTGTTCTATATAAAAACTTGTTCTTCTGATTTCAGTACTTTCCAGTCTTCAAACTTGTTTATGTCCTATTTGTTACCCCGCTTGTTTTAACGTTTGTAGAGGCGAGTAAGTCCCGTGTGAGGCGATCGGACCATAAGGCTGCGGTTACCTAAACGGCGGGTAGGTTATAGGCATTTTCTCGGTTTAATTTCGGTTTAAGTTCTGGTACATAAGTATGAGTTCTTTTTGGAACAGAGGAACTCCATCCTCTTCTCATGGTAGTAGTGGTAAAGCCGAAGAACCGGTTAAAAATGAAACCTTTACTATAGAAAACCTCGAGCAAAACATTGACAATTGGGAGATACCCAAAGTTAATAAAGACCAGATCTATAAAATGAAAAAGTATAGTATTTTTAAAACTGATTATGTGATTAAAACCCAAGAGCGAGATATCCATTTAACAAAACCTATTGATACTATAAAATTATTTTCATCTAGTACTTTGAAAAAACATGTCGATAAAGGTTATCGTTACATCCATATAGGGTTGGTTCAAGTTGGCTTAAAACCTCTTACAAAAGAAGGATTAAATTCTTTCGTTCTTGTTGCCCTTAGAGATGGACGATTTAAAGACTTTAATGATTCCTTACTAGGAACTATAGAGTCAAGCTTATGTATGGGACCAGTCTCATTTGATTGTTACCCAAATTTCAGTGTTTCTTTAAGTGATAAGAATATCTTATCATCTTTACTTTTACAAATTAAAACTCATAACTATAAAATGTTTGATGGTTCTATTCCAAGTAGCTTTGATTTATAAAATCTATTACAAAGCCATGATGTCTCGCTTTTAATACCGGAAATATACAACACACGTAAAAAAGGAGAAACCCTTCTCCTCCAAACCGACCTTTCTAGGTCCAACATAAGAATTCCTAGACCAATACAATGGAACGATGTTAGTCTTCCCGAAGATTGGTTCCTCGAGGAGCCGCCGAACCCGAAGTGCAATCACCAACTCTTCCAGAACCTAATACCGACCTTGAACGTGTCATACAATACTCTGATGGTAGTGTTAAGCTTAGCTTTAACAGAAGCACTAGCTCTAGGTATTCCGACCATTCCTCTGTTGAAAACCTAGGAAGAATTTCTCGTCTTCCTTCAGAAAATGACATGCACTATAAACGACAAGTCAGCTGTCCTAGAACTAATTACCCAGAAAGACCAAGGTATTCTACCTCGCATTTACCTTCGCCTTCCATTCAAAATGTTGAATATAGAACCCAAGTTCCACACCCGGTTTATGCTGAAAGACGTCCCCTCCGGACTCACCCTCGGCCTCGCTTATAACCGAGAATATAAACAATGAGCTTAACGTCCTTGAAAAGGATTTTGAGATCAATAAAGACTTGGTTCATAAAGACTTTTATGCACCACATAACCTCTCAAAGCGAACATGGTTCTTCAAACACTTTCTTGAAATACGTAAAAAGATCCAAGAAAGCTATTACAGCTTTGTTGAAAAACATAAAACCCATATTCTTTTCTTTGATTGGTTCGAACTCTATACCTCTGATAACAACATTGATTACCCCTTTAAAACCATAGAACCTATCAATACCAATAGAAGGACACCTGTCTGGGAAACTCCAAATGGCACGGTTCGAGTGACCATCCTCCTTTACGACGCATTTCCTTTAATGTAGGTGAGCACAAAGTAGAGACCTTCCCTCTTAAGATACCTCAGGAAGAAGCCTCAGCAAACCTCAAGAATATTGTTCTGCAAAACAATTTCACTAATATTAGTCTTAACACTCTAGGAAAGCAACTTTCTAGAATTGAGAAACAAAGCCTTAAAACAGAGACAAGTTTAGTCTCCACTCCCTTAGAAAAAAGCCTCCAAAATCCGATATTTAAACCTTATCAGATTTCGCAAAAAGCTCAAAATGAAGTTACAACTTCAAAGACTGAATTTCTTCAAGCTATTAAAGACCAAATTAGCAGGGTTGAACCCTCTACTTCAAGAATAGTTGAGGAAGAAACGGTCCAGAATAACACTGCTTGTGTCCTAGATTTAAGTGACAACACTGATCCAGAAACTAGCCCTAAAACACCTGAATTAGCTAAACTTGTTTGGCAAAATTCTGATCCTCTTGATATTATTCCAATTAGGACTAATGAATCTCAAATAGGTAGTCAGCCTAACACAATCGTTCAACCAAAATATAATGCCTCCTCTATCTATGAATGGAATATAGACGGCATGAGTGAACACCAGATTTTGAACCTCTTACAAAGAAATGACGATGGCTTCAAATGCTTATAAAACCCAACTGCGGTATATCGGATAAAAACGGTTGCGGAGCTCCTTATTGCAGGGGTTCTCTCGGCCAAATTAAAGGATGGTGGGATTTCTATCTCACCAAAGAACAAAGCAGCCTAGACATCTTGAATGCAATTCAGACAACTGAAGATGGGGTTCCCATACTTAACCTAAGTGGAGAACCAATTCAAGATTCTGTCTCAACCCTCATATTTACCTTATCACTTCACTTCATTGGAGATTCCTCCCATCTCAGGGACAAAAATGCAGATCTTTTGTCTAACCTAAGATGCAAAAAACTTAGTGATTTCCAGTGGTACAAAAATACTTTCCTAACCAGGGTTATGCTTAGAGAAGATTCTAATCAACCCTTTTGGAAAGAAAAATTCCTAGTTGGTCTTCCAACTATATTAGGAGAAAAGGTCGTGAACCGAATCCGTGAGGATTTTGGCGAACATATTATCCCTTACGATAGGCTAACCTACGGTGAATTGGTTAGTGTAACCTCTAAACAAGGCCTTCAAATATGTCAAGATTTGAAGCTCCAAAAGCACCTAAAAAGAGAATTAAAAGAAACTAAAAAGGAATTAGGCTCCTTCGCCAACAAGTTTGATTCTCCTCGGACTAGCACTTGCAAAGGGAACCGTAACAAAACAACCCATTACCAAAAGCCCTTTAAGTCACGAAAATTCTATAAGAAAGTTGAGAAAGTCTTCCATAGAAAACCTTTTGAACGACGAAAATGGAAGTCTCATAGGAAACACCAACAAGTCCACTACAAAACCTCGACCTTAAAAACATCACATGTTTCAAATGTGGTAAAAAGGGTCACACAGCCATTTTGTAGAGTGTCTAATAAAATCCAAAACCTCGACCTAGATGATGAAACTCTAGGAAAAATTTCAGCTCTTTTCATAGAGTCTTATGATGAAGAAACAGATAATTCAGCTGAGAATTATGGCCCTCAGGATGATGATATAGATTCCTCCTCTTCAAATAATGATGAGGATTCTACCCTAAATGTCCTCACCATTGAACAAAACCTCATATTAGATGTTATCCAGGACATTGATAATCCCCGCTCTTCAAAAACAATACCTTGAACGTCTTCGTAAATCCCTTGAAGAAAATCCTAAAGAAAAGGACCTTATCCCTTCTTCTTCAAGCACCGAACCTTACAACCTCACTTCTATTTTAGAGAAGAGAAGCTCTAGAAAGAAGCCGTAAAGAACCATACGAGACCTTCAGGCTGAAGTGAAATCCATTAAAACCGATATAAAAGACCTTAAGACCAAGCAACAACAAGACTCAGCCATTATTCAGCTTTTGTCTTCTCATATAGTCCCAGATATCCCCAGTGAAAGTGATCCTGACGATATCCCAAAAGTCCCAGATGATTTCCTTTTTGTTTTAAAAGAAATCAGTTCTAGGAAGTATTACATAAAAATCACACTTGAGTTCTCCAAGTGACTTCAAAATCAATACTATAGCTTTGTTCGATACGGGAGCGCATTTAAATTGCATTAAATCCGAGTCTCGTCCCAAAACGCTTTCACCAAAAAAACCTTGGAAAACCGAGTTTCGCCAACAACACCAAAATGCATATAGAGGGAAAAACAGGATGCCAACATATTAAATCAAGGCCTCTCTCTAAAAAGCCATTTTGTCCTCGTTACAAATATGCACCATTCAGTAATCTTGGGAACACCCTTCATAAATCTCATAACTCCTTACAGTGTCAATTATGATGGAATATCCTTCAAGACTAAAAATAAAAAGCTTGACTTCTTTTTCTTAGAAAAACCAAAGACTAGAAATCTCAACATTATAAAGGCAAGCTCCATTTATAACAAAGTGAGATAAACTCTCTTATCAATCGAAAGCGAGTGACGTGCATGATCTAAAACAGAAAATCCATTTACAAAAAATTGAGGAACAATTACAAGGTAGTGTCCTAAAAACTCAGATAACTAACTTCCAAAATCTCCTCGAAAGCGAAGTTTGTTCTGAGCTGCCCAATGCCTTCTGGAATAGAAAGCAACATATGGTCGACTTACCTTATGAGCCTGATTTTGATGAAAAAAATATCCCTACCAAAGCTAGACCAACCCAAATGAATGCTGACTTAGAACGCCATTGTCGAGAAGAAATTAAATTTCTCGAAAGCAAAGGCTTAATTTCCAAATCCCGTTCCCCTTGGAGCTGTGCGGCATTTTATGTCAATAAAGCCTCTGAGATTGAACGTGGCACGCCTAGGCTAGTCATAAATTATAAACCTCTTAACGATGCCCTTCGTTGGATCCGTTATCCAATACCCAATAAAAAGGATCTAATGCAAAAGTTATATCATGCATTTATCTTCTCAAAATTTGATATGAAATCCGGATTTTGGCAGATACAGATCAAGCCACAACACCGATATAAAACCGCTTTTACCGTTCCTTTTGGCCAGTATGAATGGAATGTTATGCCCTTCGGTCTTAAAAATGCACCCTCTGAGTATCAAAGGATTATGAATGATATATTCAATCCTTATTCAGATTTTTGTATTGTCTACATTGATGACGTACTAATCTTCTCAAGTACGATTGACCAGCATTTTAAAAACCTAAAGACTTTTTTCTATCTAATTAAAAAGAATGGTCTTGTTATTTCAGCAAAAAAGATTTCCTTATTTCAAACTAAAATTAGATTCCTAGGCCAGATTGTGTCATGTGGCACTATTACCCCTATTGATAGGTCTCTCCAATTCACTAGTAAGTTTCCTGATAAAATCTTGGACAAAACTCAACTACAGAGGTTTCTTGGTAGTTTAAACTATGTCTTAGACTTTTATCCAAATCTCTGCAGAATTGTGAAACCTCTCCATAATAGACTAAAGAAAAACCCACCGCCTTGGTCTGATCTCCATACCCAGGCTGTTAAGACTATAAAAACTCGTGTCTTAGAAATCTCTTGCCTTAGTTTAGCAAACCCCGACCTACCTAAAATTGTTGAGACGAGACGCCGTGACAAGGGTTATGGAGGTATCCTAAAACAGTCGACAATGGTAAGGAACACATTATCAGATTCACCTCTGGACATTGGAACGATACCCAGCTGAAATACTCTACTATAAAGCAGGAAGTTTTATCCATTGTTCTCTGTATTACAAAATTCCAATCTGATTTACTAAATAAAAAATTCTTATTACGTGTTGATTGTCAAGCTGCAAAAGCTGTTTTAAAAAAGGATGTCCAAAATATTGATGTAAAACATGTTTTTGCTAGATGGCAGTCTATCTTAAGCATTTTCGAATTTGATATTGAGCATATAAAAGGAGAAGAGAATTCTATCCCTGACTTCTTAACCCGTGAATTTCTTACAGAAATGCCTAGAAAGACTAAAGATAAAGAGAAGTCCCGACCTCCTCCAGAAAAAACCATATGCACCACACAAAAACCCATTAAGACTTGGTACGTTGCAGTTCAGAATAATGAGAGTGAAACCTCTTCTATTGATAGAACACAGGAAGTTCAGGAATGGCTTCTTTCCATCTCTGAGCATCCTTCGTCCATCCTAAAACACCCCCAGCTCATCCAAGCTTTCCAAAGCTCTATGCAAAACCAAGAAAGCACGAGTAAAGCAAAGAACGAGAAGGTAAAATCCCTTTGGGAAAAAGTGTTAGTATCATTTCAAAACCCGAGGAAGGAGAATCTTCCCAAAAAACCCTTCCTCAAAAACTGACTTTATAAAGCGATGGCTCCCAAGTTGTGCTTGCACGACCCTAAGAAAAACAAGACTTTGTAATATTTTGTTAAAACTTCCTCACAGAATATCATAACAATTGAACAAGGATATCATGATAAAGATCCTTACATCTCCATACAAAAAATCTTTGGGGAAAACTGGTTCTATAAGCCTTGGGACCGTACTAAAACTGCAGAATACTACCAGACAATCCTTGAGGTTACCGGCTCCGCTGAATTCAAACATTTCTTTTATAAAAATGAGCAAGCTGAGCCCTCTTATTCAACCATTAAAATTCTAAAGGTTCTTAGTCCTCAAGACTGGAATCAAGACCTGTCAAAACACAAAGCCTTCCCCGTTAGCTTCAATAACACTTTCCCACATTGTAAAACCTTTAATTATTGGGATTACCAACAGGCGTGGTTCTCCACTTTTCTAATACAAAATAATAGGTTATCTCATTCATGGCTTATCTACTTTAACACTAAAACGATACAGCCAGAAAAATTGCCATCTTGGTTTGCCCAATGGTGGAAGTTCTACGGCTCTTCTAGTGAAATTCTTCACCCTGACATTATAAAAAGTTACGATACCTTTCGAACCCAGTACAAACCTTCAGAGATAGAAAGGCGTTTTCCCGCCTTATGTTTGTTTTCAATGAAGTTTTATCTTCCTTGGGTTTGTCAATGGTTCCTCGATATAAACCAGGAACAAGGGGGCATGGTCCTCCAAAGAAGATTTAAAATCAGGTGGTGGTCAAATTTCAATACACCAACGTCTATTCTTGAGCCAGCCATCAAAGCTTGGTTAAAGAAAAACTGTAACACAGGTACAATGACTACAGCACCAGAACAATCTCAGTTTCTTGCCCGAAAATCACAGGCAAATTCTTTGCTTGCTTCAGCTAAAACCCCGGAAGATTATGCTCGGATCCTACGACAACTAGCTAATAGTATGTCTGAATCTTCTATTACTTCGGAACATGAATCGACAGCAGACTCCTCGATCCACCTCAGTGATGACGAAGAAGATGCTGGTTTCCAGACTTGACCTAAGTTTTATTTCACCATCTTCAAGCTTCAAAAGTCAAAAGCAGTCAAACAGTGTAAAGCATTATTATTCATCAACAGTAAAAGCATCAAAAGTCAAAAGCGATAAACAAGTGTAAAGCATTACTATTCATCAACAAGTAAAAGCATCAAAAGACAAAACAAAGGAACAGTGTAAAGCGTAAGACAGATTGTTCATCAACAGCTCTTCGACATGACAGCACCACTCTTCACTGCCTATAAATAGAGGCTCATCCTTCAGTTCTAGGCAGAGCATAACACAGCAATCCTCTAAAAAGCTCTCTCTCTCCCTCTCTTTCTCTCACATAAAATTGTAACACTCTTTAAGTTTCAGTTTCATTCAAGACTCTCTGTAAGTCTTATCTGTAAAACCAATGGCTGGTTCAACCGCCTTACTTTACTTTATGCTTTCTGTTTTAAGTTTTATATTCACTCAGTTAGAATACTCTTTTGTAAAACAAAAGGTTTTATCAATCTTTCTTTGTATTACCATTTTCCAGTCGATTTATTTTATCTCAAAGATGCTCAAAAGAATGAGCAAAACTTTACTAAAACTTTGGTGAACGGCAAAAACTTTTATCCCTCTTTGATTTTTAACAATAAGTTTACCCGAGGAGAAAACAACTCTCTTCCCGATTATCGTAAAACCAATGGTGGTTCAATAGCCTTACTTTACTTTATGCTTTACTGTTTTAAGTTTTATATTCACTTATTAAAATCCCGGATCCTTGGCCTTATCCCGGCTCGATACCGGGATAAGGCCAAGGATCCGGGGATTTTAATAAGTAAATATAAAACTTAAAAAATAAAGCATAAAGTAAAGTAAGGCGGCCGAACCTACTATTGGTTTTACGGATAAGACTTACAGAGAGA
Source organism: Beta corolliflora (assembly GCA_947648045.1). Classification (NCBI taxonomy): domain Eukaryota; kingdom Viridiplantae; phylum Streptophyta; class Magnoliopsida; order Caryophyllales; family Amaranthaceae; genus Beta; species Beta corolliflora. The sequence goes on from CANSZD010002872.1 coordinate 17,699, forward strand.
CTTGAATGAAACCGAAACTTAAAGAGTGTTACAATTTTATGTGAGAGAAAGAGAGGGAGAGGGAGAGATTTTTAGAGGAGCTTGTATTGCTTTGTGTTATGCTCGAGGCGAATCTGTAATGTAATACTTACTACTGTCGACTTGTTTTAAAATGCTCATGTATCCCATATTACTGGCAACCGTTTCCAACATTTTAGGTAGGTCAGGGTCTGCTGAACTAAGGCATGAGATTTCTAAGACATAGTTTAAACTACCAAGAAACTTCTGTAGTTGAGTTTTGTCCAAGATTTTATCAGGAAACTTACTAGTGAATTGGAGAGACCTATTAATAGGGGTAATAGTGCCACATGACACAATCTGACCTAGGAATCTAATTTTAGTTTGGAGTAAGGAAATCTTTTTTGCTGAAATGACAAGACCATAGAAAAAAGTCTTGAGGTTTTTAAAGTGCTGATCAATCGTGCTTGAGTAAACTAGCAAGTAAACTAGCACGTCATTAATGTAAACAATGCAAAAGTCTGAATAGGGGTTGAAGATATCGTTCATAATCCTTTGGTATTCAGAGGGAGCATTCTTAAGGCCGAAAGGCATAACATTCCATTCGTATTGGCCAAAAGGAACAGTAAAGGTCGTTTTATAACGATGTTGTGGCTTGATCTGTATCTGCCAAAATCCGGATTTCATATCAAATTTTGAGAAGATAAAGGCATGATATAACTTTTGCATTAGATCCTTTTTATTGGGTATTGGATAACGGATCCAACGAAGGGCATCGTTAAGAGGTTTAAAATTTATGACTAGCCTAGGCGTGCCACGTTCAATCTCAGAGGCTTTATTGACATAAAATGCCGCACAGCTCCAAGGGGAACGGGATTTGGAAATTAAGCCTTTGCTTTCGAGAAATTTAATTTCTTCTCGACAATGGCGTTCTAAGTCAGCATTCATTTGGGTTGGTCTAGCTTTGGTAGGGATATTTTTTTCATCAAAATCAGGCTCATAAGGTAAGTCGACCATATGTTGCTTTCTATTCCAGAAGGCATTGGGCAGCTCAGAACAAACTTCGCTTTCGAGGAGATTTTGGAAGTTAGTTATCTGAGTTTTTAGGACACTACCTTGTAATTGTTCCTCAATTTTTTGTAAATGGATTTTCTGTTTTAGATCATGCACGTCACTCTGCTTTCGATTGATAAGAGAGTTTATCTCACTGTTATAAATGGAGCTTGCCTTTATAATGTTGAGATTTCTAGTCTTGGGTTTTTCTAAGAAAAAGAAGTCAAGCTTTTTATTTTTAGTCTTGAAGGATATTCCATCATAATTGACACTATAAGGAGTTATGAGATTTATGAAGGGTGTTCCCAAGATTACTGAATGGTGCATATTTGTAACGAGGACAAAATGGCTTTTTAGAGAGGCCTTGATTTAATATGTTGGCATCCGTTTTTCCCTCTATATGCATTTTGGTGTTGTTGGCGTAACTCGTTTTTCCAAGGTTTTTTGGTGAAAGCGTTTTGGGACGAGACTGGATTTAATGCAATTTAAATCTGCTCCGGTATCGAACAAAGCTATAGTATTGATTTTGAAGTCACTGGAGAACTCAAGTGTGATTTTTATGTAATACTTCCTAGAACTGATTTCTTTTAAAACAAAAAGGAAATCATCTGGGACTTTTGGGATATCGTCAGGATCACTTTCACTGGGGATATCTGGGACTATATGAGAAGACAAAAGCTGAATAATGGCTGAGTCTTGTTGTTGCTTGGTCTTAAGGTCTTTTATATCGGTTTTAATGGATTTAACTTCACTTGAAGGTCCTGTATGGTTCTTTCTGGCTTCTTTCTAGAGCTTCTCTTCTCTAAAATAGAAGTGAGGTTGTAAGGTTCAGTGCTTGAAGAAGAAGGGATAAGGTCCTTTTCTTTAGGATTTTCTTCAAGGGATTTACGAAGACGTTCAAGGTATTGTTTTTGAAGAGCAGGATTATCAATGTCCTTGATAACATCTAATATGAGGTTTTGTTCAATGGTGAGGACATTTAGGGTAGAATCCTCATCATTATTTGAAGAGGAGGAATCTATATCATCATCCTGAGGGCCATAATTCTCAGCTGAATTATCTGTTTCTTCATCAGAAGACTCTATGAAAAGAGCTGAAATTTTTCCTAGAGTTTCATCATCTAGGTCGAGGTTTTGGATTTTATTAGACACTCTACAAAAATCTGGTTGTGTGACCCTTTTTACCACATTTGAAACATGTGATGTTTTTAAGGTCGGAGGTTTTGTAGTGGATTTGTTGGTGTTTCCTATGAGACTTCCATTTTCGTCGTTCAAAAGGTTTTCTATGGAAGACTTTCTCAACTTTCTTATAGAATTTTCGTGACTTAAAGGGCTTTTGGTAATGGGTTGTTTTGTTACGTCCTTTGCAAGTGCTAGTCTCGAGGAGAAGAGATATCAAACTGTTGGCGAAGGAGCCTAATTCCTTTTTAGTCTCTTTTAACTGTCTTTTTAGGTGTTTTTGGAGCTTCAAATCTTGACATATTTGAAGGCCTTGTTTAGAGGTTACACTAACCAATTCACCGTAGGTTAGCTTATCGTAAGGGATAATATGTTCACCAAAATCCTCACGGATTCGGTTCCTGACCTTTTCTCCTAATATGGTTGGAAGACCAGGTTAGGAATTTTTCTTTCCAAAAGGGTTGATTAGAATCTTCTCTAAGCATAACCCTGGTTAGGAAAGTATTTTTGTACCACTCGGAAATCACTAAGTTTTTTGCATCTTAGGTTAGACAAAAGATCCGCATTTTTGTCCCCGAGATGGGAGGAATCTCCAATGAAGTGAAGTGATAAGGTAAATATGAGGGTTGAGATAGAATCTTGAATTGGTTCTCCACTTAGGTTAAGTATGGGAACCCCATCTTCGGTTGTTCGAATTGCATTCAAGATGTATAGTCTTTGCTTCTTTGGTGAGATAGAAATCCCACCATCCTTTAATTTGGCCGAGAACCCCCGCAATAAGGAGCTCGCAACCGTTTTATCTCGATATACCAGATTGGGTTTTATAAGCATTTGAAGCCATCGTCATTTGCTGTAAGAGGTTCAAAATCTGGTGTTCACTCATGCCGTCTATATTCCATTCATAAATAGAGGAGGCATTATATTTTGGTTGAACGATTGTGTTAGGGCCGACTACCTATTTGAGATTCATTAGTCCTAATTGGAATAATATCAAGAGGATCGAATTTTGCCAAACAAGTTTAGCTAATTCGGGTGTTTTAGGGCTAGTTTCGGATCGGTGTTGTCACTTAAATCCAGGACACAAGCAGTGTTATTCTGGACCGTTTCTTCCTCAACCATTTTTGAAGTAGAAGGTTCAACCCTGCTAATTTGGTCTTTAATAGCTTGAAGAAATTCAGTCTTTGAAGTTGTAACTTCATTTTGAGCTTTTGCGAAATCGATAAGGTTTAAAAATCGGATTTCGGAGGCTTTTCTCTAAGGGAGTGGAGACTAAACTTGTCTCGTTTTAAGGCTTTGTTTCTCAATTCTAGAAAGTTGCTTTCCTAGAGTGTTAAGACTAATATTAGTGAAATTGTTTTGCAGAACAATATTCTTGAGGTTTGCTGAGGCTTCTTCCTGAGGTATCTTAAGAGGGAAGGCCTCTACTTTGTGCTCACCTACGTTAAAGGAAATCTGTCGTAAAGGAGGATGGTCACTCTGAACTGTGCCATTCGGAGTTTCCCAGGGCAGTGTCCTTCTATTGGTATTGATAGGTTCTATGGTTTTGAAGGGGTAATCAATGTTGTTATCGAGGTATAGAGTTCGAACAACCAAAGAAAAGAATATGGGTTTTATGTTTTTCAACAAAGCTGTAATAGTTTTCTTGGATCTTTTTACGTATTTCAAGAAAGTGTTTGAAGAACCATGTTCGCTTCGAGAGGTTATGTGGTGCATAAAAGTCTTTATGAACCAAGTCTTTATTGATCTCAAAATCCTTTTCAAGGACGTTAAGCTCATTGTTTATATTCTCAGTTATTACTGAGGCTGAGGGTGAGTCTGGAGGAGACTGTCTTTCAGCATAAACAGGGTGTGGAACTTGGGTTTTATATTCAACATTTTGAATGGAAGGCGAAGGTAAATCTGAGGTAGAATACCTTGGTCTTTCTGGGTAATTAGTTCTAGGACAGCTGATTTGTCGTTTATAGTGCATGTCATTTTCTGAAGGAATACGAGAAATTCTTCCTAGGTTTTCAACAGAGGAATGGTCGGAATACCTAGAGCTAGTGCTTCGTTAAAGCAAAGCTTAACACTACCATCGAGTATTGTATGACACGTTCAAGGTCGGTATTAGGTTCCGGAAGAGGCGGGTGATTGCACTCGGGTTCAGCGGCTCCCTCAAGGAACCAATCTTCGAGGAAGACTAACATCGTTCCATTGTATTGGTCTAGGAATTCTTATGTTGGACCTAGAAAGGTCGGTTTGGAGGAGAAGGGTTTCTCCTTTTTACTCGTGTTGTATATTTCCGGTATTAAAAGCGGACATCATGGCTTTGTAATGGATTTTATAAATCAAAGCTACTTTGGAATAGAACCATCAAACATTTTATAGTTATGAGTTTTAATTTGTAAAAGTAAAGATGATAAGATATTCTTATCACTTAAAGAAACACTCGAAATTTGGGTAACAATCAAATGAGATCGGACCCATACATAAACTTGACTCTATAGTTCCTAGTAAGGAATCATTAAAGTCTTTAAATCGTCCATCTCTAAGGGCAACAAGAACAGAAGAATTTAATCCTTCTTTTGTAAGAGGTTTTAAGCCAACTTTAACCAACCCTATATGGATGTAACGATAACCTTTATCGACATGTTTTTTCAAAGTACTAGATGAAAATAATTTTATAGTATCAATAGGTTTTGTTAAATGGATATCCCGTTCTTGGGTTTTAATCACATAATCAGTTTTAAAAATACTATACTTTTTCATTTTATAGATCTGGTCTTTATTAACTTTGGGTATCTCCCAATTGTCATACAAGCTCCTCTAAAAATCTCTCTCTCTCTCTCTCTTTCTCTCACATAAAATTGTAACACTCTTTAAGTTTCAGTTTCATTCAAGACTCTCTGTAAGTCTTATCTGTAAAACCAATGGCCGGTTCAACCGCCTTACTTTACTTTATGCTTTTAATTTTAAGTTTTATATTTACTTATTAAAATCCCCAGATCCTTGGCCTTATCCTGGTATCAGAGCCATGGGGTGTAGTTATATTTGTTCTATATAAAAACTTGTTCTTCTGATTTCAGTACTTTCCAGTCTTCAAACTTGTTTATGTCCTATTTGTTACCCTGCTTGTTTTAACGTTTGTAGAGGCAGTAAGTCCCGTGTGAGGCAGTCAGACCATAAGGCTACAGTTACCTAAACGGCGGGTAGGTTATAGGCATTTTCTGGTTTAATTTCTGGTTTAAGTTCTGGTTCATAAGTATGAGTTCTTTTTGGAACAGAGGAACTCCATCCTCTTCTCATGGTAGTAGTGGTAAAGCCAGTAAACTGGTTAAAAATGAAACCTTTACTATAGAAAACCTCGAGCAAAACATTGACAATTGGGAGATACCCAAAGTTAATAAAGACCAGATCTATAAAATGAAAAAGTATAGTATTTTTAAAACTGATTATGTGATTAAAACCCAAGAGCGAGATATCCATTTAACAAAACCTATTGATACTATAAAATTATTTTCATCTAGTACTTTGAAAAAACATGTCGATAAAGGTTATCGTTACATCCATATAGGGTTGGTTCAAGTTGGCTTAAAACCTCTTACAAAAGAAGGATTAAATTCTTCTGTTCTTGTTGCCCTTAGAGATGGACGATTTAAAGACTTTAATGATTCCTTACTAGGAACTATAGAGTCAAGCTTATGTATGGGACCAGTCTCATTTGAAGGTTACCCAAATTTCAGTGTTTCTTTAAGTGATAAGAATATCTTATCATCTTTACTTTTACAAATTAAAACTCATAACTATAAAATGTTTGATGGTTCTATTCCAGTAGCTTTGATTTATAAAATCCATTACAAAGCCATGATGTCTGCTTTTAATACCGGAAATATACAACACAAGAAAAAGGAGAAACCCTTCTCCTCCAAACCGACCTTTCTAGGTCCAACATAAGAATTCCTAGACCAATACAATGGAACGATGTTAGTCTTCCTGAAGATTGGTTCCTTGAGGGAGCTGCTGAACCTGAAGTGCAATCACCAGCTCTTCCAGAACCTAATACCGACCTTGAACGTGTCATACAATACTCTGATGGTAGTGTTAAGCTTAGCTTTAACAGAAGCACTAGCTCTAGGTATTCCGACCATTCCTCTGTTGAAAACCTAGGAAGAATTTCTCGTCTTCCTTCAGAAAATGACATGCACTATAAACGACAAGTCAGCTGTCCTAGAACTAATTACCCAGAAAGACCAAGGTATTCTACCTCAGATTTACCTTCGCCTTCCATTCAAAATGTTGAATATAGAACCCAAGTTCCACACCCAGTTTATGCTGAAAGACAGTCTCCTCCAGACTCACCCTCAGCCTCAGTTATAACTGAGAATATAAACAATGAGCTTAACGTCCTTGAAAAGGATTTTGAGATCAATAAAGACTTGGTTCATAAAGACTTTTATGCACCACATAACCTCTCAAAGCGAACATGGTTCTTCAAACACTTTCTTGAAATACGTAAAAAGATCCAAGAAAGCTATTACAGCTTTGTTGAAAAACATAAAACCCATATTCTTTTCTTTGATTGGTTCGAACTCTATACCTCTGATAACAACATTGATTACCCCTTTAAAACCATAGAACCTATCAATACCAATAGAAGGACACCTGTCTGGGAAACTCCAAATGGCACGGTTCAGAGTGACCATCCTCCTTTACGACAGATTTCCTTTAATGTAGGTGAGCACAAAGTAGAGGCCTTCCCTCTTAAGATACCTCAGGAAGAAGCCTCAGCAAACCTCAAGAATATTGTTCTGCAAAACAATTTCACTAATATTAGTCTTAACACTCTAGGAAAGCAACTTTCTAGAATTGAGAAACAAAGCCTTAAAACAGAGACAAGTTTAGTCTCCACTCCCTTAGAAAAAAGCCTCCGAAATCCGATATTTAAACCTTATCAGATTTCGCAAAAAGCTCAAAATGAAGTTACAACTTCAAAGACTGAATTTCTTCAAGCTATTAAAGACCAAATTAGCAGGGTTGAACCCTCTACTTCAAGAATAGTTGAGGAAGAAACGGTCCAGAATAACACTGCTTGTGTCCTAGATTTAAGTGACAACACTGATCCAGAAACTAGCCCTAAAACACCTGAATTAGCTAAACTTGTTTGGCAAAATTCTGATCCTCTTGATATTATTCCAATTAGGACTAATGAATCTCAAATAGGTAGTCAGCTTAACACAATCGTTCAACCAAAATATAATGCCTCCTCTATCTATGAATGGAATATAGACGGCATGAGTGAACACCAGATTTTGAACCTCTTACAGCAAATGACGATGGCTTCAAATGCTTATAAAACCCAATCTGGTATATCAGATAAAACGGTTGCGGAGCTCCCTTATTGGGGGTTCTCTCGGCCAAATTAAAGGATGGTGGGATTTCTATCTCACCAAAGAACAAGCAGCTAGACATCTTGAATGCAATTCGGATTAACCGAAGATGGGGTTCCCATACTTAACCTAAGTGGAGAACCAATTCAAGATTCTCGTCTCAACCCTCATATTTACCTTATCACTTCACTTCATTGGAGATTCCTCCCATCTCGGGGACAAAAATGCAGATCTTTTGTCTAACCTAAGATGCAAAAAACTTAGTGATTTCCAAGTGGTACAAAAATACTTTCCTAACCGGGGTTATGCTTAGAGAAGATTCTAATCAACCCTTTTGGAAAGAAAAATTCCTAAAGTCGGTCTTCCAACCATATTAGGAGAAAAGGTCAGGAATCGAATCCGTGAGGATTTTGGCGAACATATTATCCCTTTAAATAGGCTAACCTACGGTGAATTGGTTAGTGTAACCTCTAAACAAGGCCTTCAAATATGTCAAGATTTGAAGCTCCAAAAAACACCTAAAAAGAGAGTTAAAAGAAACAAAAAAGGAATTAGGCTCCTTCGCAACAAGTTTGATATCTCTTCTCCTCGTACTAGCACTTGCAAAGGGAACCGTAACAAAACAACCCATTACCAAAAGCCCTTTAAATCACGAAAATTCTATAAGAAAGTTGAGAAAGTCTTCCATAAAAAACCTTTTTAACAACGAAAATGGAAGTCTCATAGGAAACACCAACAAATCCACTACAAAACCCGACCTTAAAAACATCACATGTTTCAAATGTGGTAAAAAGGGTCACACAGCCGCATTTTGTAGAGTGTCTAATAAAATCCAAAACCTCGACCTAGATGATGAAACTCTAGGAAAAATTTCAGCTCTTTTCATAGAATCTTCGATGAGGAAACAGATAATTCAAATCGAGAATTATGGCCCTCGGGATGATGATTTAGATTCCTCCTCTTCAAATAATGATGAGGATTCTACCCTAAATGTCCTCACCATTGAACAAAACCTCATATTAGATGTTATCCAGGATATTGATAATCCTGCTCTTCAAAAACAATACCTTGAACGTCTTCGTAAATCCCTTGAAGAAAATCCTAAGGAAAAGGACCTTAACCCTTCTTCTTCAAGCAATGAACCTTACAACCTCACTTCTATTTTAGAGAAGAGAAGCTCTAGAAAGAAGCCAGAAAGAACCATACGAGACCTTCAGGCTGAAGTTAAATTCATTAAAACCGATATAAAAGACCTTAAGACCAAGCAACAACAAGACTCAGCCATTATTCAGCTTTTGTCTTCTCATATAGTCCCAGATATCCCTAGTGAAAGTGATCCTGACGATATCCCAAAAGTCCCAGATGATTTCCTTTTTGTTTTAAAAGAAATCAGTTCTAGGAAGTATTACATAAAAATCACACTTGAGTTCTCCCAGGTGACTTCAAAATCAATACTATAGCTTTGTTCGATACGGAGCGATTTAAATTGCATTAAATCCAGTCTCGTCCCAAAACGCTTTCACCAAAAAACCATGGAAAAACTGAGTTCTGCCAACAACACCAAAATGCATATAGAGGGAAAAACAGATGCCAACATATTAAATCAAGGCCTCTCTCTAAAAAGCCATTTTGTCCTCGTTACAAATATGCACCATTCAGTAATCTTGGGAACACCCTTCATAAATCTCATAACTCCTTACAATGTCAATTATGATGGAATATCCTTCAAGACTAAAAATAAAAAGCTTGACTTCTTTTTCTTAGAAAAACCCAAGAATAGAAATCTCAACATTATAAAGGCGAGCTCCATTTATAACAGTGAGATAAACTCTCTTATCAATCGAAAGCAGAGTGACGTGCATGATCTAAAACAGAAAATCCATTTACAAAAAATTGAGGAACAATTACAAGGTAGTGTTCTAAAAACTCAGATAACTAACTTCCAAAATCTCCTCGAAAGCGAAGTTTGTTCTGAGCTGCCCAATGCCTTCTGGAAAAGAAAGCAACATATGGTCGACTTACCTTATGAGCCTGATTTTGATGAAAAAAATATCCCTACCAAAGCTAGACCAACCCAAATGAATGCTGACTTAGAACGCCATTGTCGAGAAGAAATTAAATTTCTTGAAAGCAAAGGCTTAATTTCCAAATCCCGTTCCCCTTGGAGCTGTGCGGCATTCTATGTCAATAAAGCCTCTGAGATTGAACGTGGCACGCCTAGGCTAGTCATAAATTATAAACCTCTTAACGATGCCCTTCGCTGGATCCGTTATCCAATACCCAATAAAAAGGATCTAATGCAAAAGTTACATCATGCCTTTATCTTCTCAAAATTTGATATGAAATCCGGATTTTGGCAGATACAGATCAAGCCACAACACCGATATAAAACCGCTTTTACCGTTCCTTTTGGCCAGTATGAATGGAATGTTATGCCCTTCGGTCTTAAAAATGCACCCTCTGAGTATCAAAGGATTATGAATGATATATTCAATCCTTATTCAGATTTTTGTATTGTCTACATTGATGACGTACTAATCTTCTCAAGTACGATTGACCAGCATTTTAAAAACCTAAAGACTTTTTTCTATCTAATTAAAAAGAATGGTCTCGTTATTTCGGCAAAAAAGATTTCTCTATTTCAAACTACGATTAGATTTCTCGGCCAAATTGTGTCATGTGGCACTATCACCCCAATTGATAGGTCTCTGCAGTTCACTAGTAAATTTCCTGATAAAATCATAGACAAAACCCAACTACAGAGGTTTCTTGGTAGTTTAAACTATGTCTTAGACTTCTATCCAAATCTTTGCAGAATTGCAAAACCTCTCCATAATAGACTCAAGAAAAACCCACCGCCTTGGTCAGATGTCCATACCCAGGCTGTTAAAACAATAAAGGCTCGTGTCTTAGAAATTCCTTGCCTTAGCTTAGCAAACCCTGACCTGCCTAAAATTGTTGAGACAGATGCTAGTGACAAAGGCTATGGAGGTATCTTAAAACAAGTCGATAATGGTAAAGAAAACATTATCAGATTCACCTCGGGGCATTGGAATGACACCCAGTTAAAATACTCTACTGTTAAACAGGAGGTCTTATCCATTGTTCTCTGTATTACCAAATTCCAGTCTGATTTATTAAATAAAAAGTTTTTATTACGTGTTGATTGTCAAGCTGCTAAACCTGTTTTAAAAAAGGATGTCCAAAACATTGCCGTAAAGCATATTTTTGCTAGATGGCAGTCTATCTTAAGCATTTTTGAATTTGATATTGAACACATAAAAGGAGACGAGAATTCTATCCCTGACTTCTTAACCCGTGAATTTCTTACAGAAATGCCTCGCAAAACAAAAGATAAAGGAAAGTCTCAACCTCCTCCTGAAAAAACCTTATGCACAACTCAAAAACCTATTAAAACTTGGTACGATGCAGTCCAGAACAATGAGAGTGAAACCTCTTCTATTGATAGAACTCAGGAAGTTCAGGAATGGCTCCTCTCCATCTCTGAGCATCCTTCGTCCATCCAAAAACACCCCCAGCTCCTCCAAGCTTTTCATAACTCTTTGCAAAGCCAAGGTGGCACAAGCAATGCAGCAACAGAAGGTAAAACAGTTACAGGAAAGAATATCAGTATTATTTCAAAACCAGAGGAAGGAGAATCTTCCTCAAAAACCCTTCCTCAAAGACAACTTTACAAAACTGGTAATTCTCAGGTTGTGCTTACACAACCCAAGAAAACAGAGACTTCAGAATATTTTCTTAAAACTGCCTCACAAAACATTATAACAATAGAACAAGGGTATCATGATGAAAATCCCTATGTCTCCATACAAAATATCTTTGGAAAAAACTGGTTCTATAAACCTTGGGATCGTACTAAAACTGCAGTTTATTACCAGACTATCCTTGAGGTCACTGGCTCCGCTGAATTCAAACATTTCTTTTATAAAAATGAGCAAGCTGAGCCCTCTTATTCAACCATTAAAATTCTAAAGGTTCTTAGTCCTCAAGACTGGAATCAAGATCTGTCAAAAAACAAAGCCTTCCCCATTAGCTTTAACAACACCTTCCCACATTGTAAAACATTTAATTACTGGGATTACCAACAGGCGTGGTTCTCCACCTTTTAACTACAAAATAATAGATTGTCTCATTCATGGCTTATCTATTTCAACACCAAAACCATACAGCCAGAAAAATTGCCATCATGGTTTGCACATTGGTGGAAGTTCTATGGCTCTTCTAGTGAAATCCTCCACCCTGACATTACAAAAAGTTATAATACCTTTCGAACCCAATACAAACCCTCAAATCTAGAAAGGCGTTTTCCCGCCTTATGTTTGTTCTCAATGAAGTTCTATCTTCCTTGGGTCTGTCAATGGTTTCTTGAAGCAAACCAGGATCAAGGGGGTTTGGTTCTCCAGAGAAAATTTAAAATCAGGTGGTGGTCGAACTTTAATACGCCACAGTCTATTCTTGAACCAGCCATCAAAGAATGGTTGAAAAAGAATTGTAACACAGGTACCATGACTACTGGGCCAGTACAATCCCAGTTCCTTACTCGAAAATCACAGGCAAATTCCTTGCTTGCATCAGCTAAAACCCCGGAAGATTACGCTCGGATCCTTCGACAACTAGCTGATAGTATGTCTGAAGCCTCTATTACTTCGGAACATGAATCAACAGCAGACTCCTCCATTCACCCCAGTGATGATGAAGAAGATGCTGGTTTCCAGACTTAAAATCTTCAAGCTTCAACAGGATAAGACACCACAACACCACGGACAAAGTCCTGCTTCAGCAAAAGGACAAAAGCAGTCAAACAGTGTAAAGCATTACTATTCATCAACAGTAAAAGCATCAAAAGACAAAACAGTGAACAGTGTAAAGCGGTAAGACGATTGTTCATCAACGGCTCTTCGACATGACAAACACCACTCTTCACTCGCCTATAAATAGAGGCTCCTCCTTCGGTTCTAGGCGAGCATAACACAAAGAATACAAGCTCCTCTAAAAATCTCTCTCTCTCCCTCTCTTTCTCTCACATAAAATTGTAACACTCTTTAAGTTTCAGTTTCATTCAAGACTCTCTGTAAGTCTTATCTGTAAAACCAATGGCCGGTTCAACCGCCTTACTTTACTTTATGCTTTTAATTTTAAGTTTTATATTTACTTATTAAGTTTTATATATATATATGCAGGGTAAGATCAGGTGAGAATGAGTACTTTTGTGCTAACATAGATCATAAGTGAGAATAGATTTATGTTTAGAACATAGGCAACACTTTTTAGAATATACTTAACTTTTTGTTTTTAGAACATATCCAACACCTTTTTAGAATAATAACTAATAGAACATATGATATGAGTTTTAGAACATGAACACATTTTTTTAGAACGTAAGAACCTCATCAACACATATACATATATTGATATAAACATGTTCTAAATTCTCAACCTTATATCCTGAATTATGACAATAATGTTCTAAAATATTTTTAGTATATATGTTTAAATTATTTAAGTATATTCTAAATTATTTTAAACATGTTCTAAATTATTTTAAGTATATTATAAAGGATTACAAGTATGTTCTAAATCAATTCTAGTAAAATTTTAGAACATGTACACCATATTGTAGAACATATACACTATCTTTCAGATCATATATAATAACTTTTAGAACATAAGTAATACTATATAGGAAAAATTGACGCTATGGGGCTCAACTATGTCGGGGGTATTGTTTTTTATAAGACCCTTCAGGTTTTTAACCTGCTAGAGTAGGTCATGGGTCACGTGACTTCATTTTAAATCATGTGACTCCCTCTTTCTCCTCCTCTGATTTCACTTCCACCTCCCTCCTCCCTCCTATGTCGTCTATCTTCCTCATCTTATGCTTTAACTTTACCCCTCTTCTTCTTCCTTTTCTTCATCTCATTGTACCTCTGCCACTCCCACTACCAAAGGCAGCACATACCACGATGGGATTGAAAAAGTGAAGTCCATGTTTTGCAAGTTTTCAAAATCGACCCCATCCCTCAATCACCACCACCTATTACAAAGTTGAAAACCACCCCACCCGTCTAGCACCCCCGAAATTAGAATTTGGAAACCACTCTTCCCTAATTCTCTCATTCGGTAATGGGGCGAGTGTGGGAGAAGACAGATTGACGAAAATGGTGTCAGGGATAGGGTCGCGACAGAGGCCGTGGAGAGGGGGTTTCGATGCGAAGACGACGTGTGCGACTGCGGCTGGGGCGTTCAGCGGTGGCTCCTTGTGCGAGGGAGGAGGCGAGAGGGTCGGGGTGGAGGAGAGATAATGAGGGTGGAGCGAGAGAGAATGAGGGGGTGAGGCCGGAGGTTGGGGTGGGGTTGGGGAGGAGAGAGGGAGAGAGATGTTGTGTGAGAGAATGAGGGGTGAGGCCGGGAACGCGGCGGTAGGGGTGGTTACGCCCCCGTTTTTTCGGCCAGTGTTGATGCGTAAGAGTTATGCGAAGGAGAAGGAGAGATAGTGAGGGTTCTCTTGTTGTGTGGTTGTGTGCCTCACATTTTCTCTTTCCTCTGCTCGTGGTGGTGGTGGTGCTCCTCTGTTGTGCTGCCATTAGTGAAGTTGTTAGTGCTGGAGATGTCGAGAGAAAGAAGGAAGAATGAACAGGGGAGGTGTAAAGGGGAGTAAAGACTTCAGAATTTGAAAATAAAATGAAGCATAAGTTTACCTATTCAGCAGGTTAAAAGTCACCAGGGGTCCAATGAAAAACAATACCCCCAAAAGTTAGGACTTCCACAAAGAGGATAATTGATAGTTGGAACCTATTAAAGACAACCGCTCATAGTTGAGCCCCATGGCGTCAATTTTTCCTACTATATATGCAAAATCACAATAAGAGGCAACCTCATCTTCTCTCATCTCAACAAAGCTTTTAATTGCAACTTAGCAATAAATGATCATCATGATCCACCATATCAAATGATCAAAATCATGTATCATCAACACATCAATAAACAAAATTCAAAAAAAAGTTCATCGCCAATCGATTTATTAGCAATAAAATTACACCAAAAATCTAAAATTATCAACTAAACTTAGTTGAGAAAACTTGCTCATCATCATCATCAACTAAAATTACTTCATCCACGACAAAGTTCAATTAAGAGTAAAAATGATGTAAGGAAAAAATGCAGAAAAAGAGAAAGACGATAATCAAATTCATACTTCTGCACCTTTCATCGACACTTTTCGCCAGTAATGTAATACCTCGAATTTTCAAAGATTATTTTATTATTTATTAAGGTTTAATATTATTTCCACTTAAAATCTATTTTATGATAATACGATTTTATTTGATAACTATGTTTATTAAAATAATGATTTCATTTAGTTTTGATTTATTTAACAAGTTTAAAATAAATCATTTACTTGTTTTATTATTCATTTCATTATTTCTAATTAATTAAACTCTTTATTTTTGGTTGTGGGTATCTTTGTACATGTGTCCATCCATTTTTAGCAATCCAAGCCCAAATACAAGTCCATAGCCATATGTCTTTTAGCCAAAAAGAAAAAGGAAAATAAAACTAAAACAAAAAGGGGTGAAAACAGTTTCACCATCTTCCCTCCCCTCCCTTCCTTCGTTCCTGATTTACAGCACACAAGAGTAAATTTTTCAACAAAAATTGCAGCCTTTGACAGTAGGAAATTGAATTTCAGTCCACAAATATCAGATTTTAGGGACAAATTTTCAAAGAGCAACCACCAAAGCCCTCACACCTCACCTCCACCATTAATGGAGCTTGACCAAAGCTCAAAGATTTCTGACCAATCTCCTCTATAAATACTGAACCTTATTCACCAATTTGCTCAAGCAAACAATTCAAAAAGGTTTGCTTCAATCCTTTATCTTCTTTCATAAATTTCTGAATTTTGTTTTGGAAGATAAAAATGAAAATTTCAATCCATAAACAACCTCCCCTGATTCTTTGAACCGCCGAAAACCACCGCACCACCACTTAAATTACCTCGAACCACCTGAATCGCGGCCAACCACCGCGACAAACGCCAACCACCAGCCCTTCCACCCCTTCACAGCACCCTGCTGTCGCCCTGACTGCAACCGCGCCAGCCACCCACTCGAACCACCTGACCCCCGTTCCCCTGCCTGACTTCATCGACGGCGCGCCACCATCAAAACCACCGCCGCAACCTCCCTCCCTCTTTCTCCCCGATTCGTCCCTTCCCCCGACTTCCTTCCTTCTTCGTTCTTTTTTTCAGTTTTGTTAAACTGATTTTTGGAATCAGTAATACTTTCCTTTCCCCCCCCCCTTTTTAAATGACTGTGACTTTTTTTTTAAAAACAAAACAATGTTTAATTTTGATTAATTAGCTTGGATTATCTTATAATTATAATAACTTAATCTTTATGACTTTAAAAACATCTTGTTTGGTTAAGAAAACTTAAGTTGAAGTAATTTGTAAGTACTAAAATGATTTCATAAATAATTTGAAAACCATAAACTCTGATTTATAAACTCTCTTAAAATCATTAAGAATTTCTTTAAGTTAACTGAATTACTTAAATTGTTTATTTTATATATGAAAAGGGGTTATTTAGGTAACTAACTTAGATCTCCTTAATGTCTATTGTAGACTCCAATTGCGTAGACGAGGAATATCAAGAGTGTTAATCCGTTCGTGAACTTTACTTTTGGGCACGCGTCACGAGGTAATCTCCGATGTCCATCTAAGCGTAGATCCCGTTAGAATAAAACGAATTAATTATGTGACTATGTGAATTAGAATATGGATTATGAATATGGTTTATAGTTATGGATTATGCACGATGAATGAGTATGACAAATGAAATAACTTGTATAACGGACGATATGACAATGATGATTATTAATATAACGTTGTTAATACCGTCAATAATATAATAGCAACTTAATCACTAATCTTTTATTCTTGTTATCAACATCGTTTAATGTCATTTAGTAATGTTATTATTATTATTATTTTTATTATTATTATTATTATTATTATTATTATTATTATTATTATTATCATCATCATCACTATTCTTACCATTTATATTATTATTACTACTAAGATTATTGTTATCGTTATTATTATATTGAAGTGATGAGTGAAAGTTGAAAATTATCAAGAACATGTAATAATTGGATGATTATGAGTTAATCTATGTAACCATGTAACGTTTATGAAAATAAATACGAATGGGCTCTCGGATTAAGCTATGTATGAATTGAATTCTGGATTTAGAATGAAAGTATTCACTCTTGATTAAATGAAATGATGCATATGTATACATGTGTTATGTAATGACTTGAATTAAAAGCTATTAATCACTTAAAGTGAAATATCGGAGGGAAATGATGAACAGGTTGCCCTGTAAGAGAGGTTCAGCGGCCACCTACAGGTTCTCTGGTTACTATGCTGATTTTCTGTTACTTGTCTTCTTTCTATCTTGTTGTGATCCAAGTCGTAGGGGTAGGCACACTAGGGACTCTGTTATTATGGCTATTATGTTATCCGTAGGTGGTTACGGGGATCGACCCCGGCCTACAATGTCAAGTAAGTGGTTACAGGGGATTGACCCCGGCTTACTGGCGTTCTCTTTCCTCTCCTTAAATAAATGGATTAATTGAACTTATGCGATTATTCGTTGTATATAAACGTGTATGTGTGCTATGCCTTATAACCCTATTAACCTACTATTTTACAAGGTATTTTCAACTTAAGTATTTTACAGGATGGAGTTGGACTTACTCAGTTTTTCTGATTTTTGGGAGCTTGTCTCTCTTGTTTCTTTTCAATGTATTTGTGCAGGTGGGTGATCGACGGGGGAACAAAAGGGAGATCATTTAGAGTTTTCATCCACTTAGCTAATGTTTTCACTTCCGCTGGAACTCTGAAACACTTAAGTAATTAGTAATGTTTAATGAACGATATACTTGGTTGTAAGGATTAATTTATTTTGAATTTAGTATGCTTTAACCTAGCCTTGCATTTATTTCCAAGGAGATAAGTGCGGCGGTAGCACGCCCGTTGAGTCGAACCCTCGTGGATTTTCCCCTATCTCGAGTTTTTTTAAATGAAAAAGGGTTCGGGTTGGCGGGGGTGTTACAAAGTGGTATCAGAGCCGAGTTAGATTAACTAGGGAAAGATTAAAATTATTAAAATATAATAATTAGGAAAATGAATCAAATTAGGATTAACTTAAAATTGGTTTATGAGGTCAAAATTTAAAAAAAAATTTGGGAAAAATGAATTAGGAATAAAATGTGAACTAAGGGTTTAGTATGGGTACGAATGGGTTATGTGTACATGTATAAAAGTACTCGTTAAAGGTACTTATTAATTGTTTATTGTATTAGATGGCCAAGACACGTTTGACCGCCAGGAAATGCACCAGAACCGCTCGTCAAGGACCCTACCTTTTATGGATGAGGGTAGGAGAGTCTGTTTCAGCTTATATTTACAGGTTACGGTTAACAATGAAGTGTTACCACCTCAACGACGGCCACGGATATTCTGATTACCTCACGCCACCTAGACAGGCCGATATTTTGATTCACACTCTCCCCAACGATGGTCCTTATCTTTGGAATTAACGGCGAATACTCTGATGTTCTGAAAAAAGGAAAGTTAAACTATGAACGATACACATTGAAAGGGAAGTGGTATCTCACGTTGAGTTACCTGGAGAAAAGAATGCTCGATGCTAGGGCCAAGTGGCTTAACGACTATTTTCCCACCGATGATGAGGAACCCAACCATAGTGGCGATGAAGAAGTAGGAAGCAACCCCGCCTCACCCGTTGTAAATCTCAATGGAGATGGAGACGGAGATGAAGGTGAAGACGAGGACCCATCCGAGTACGCTGACTAGAAATCCAAATCTCTAGCCCTAACCCTTAGATTTCTAATTAAGGTCGTAAAGGACCAATTAATTTGTTAACTTAGTTAAGGATGGTGCGACTAATGCTTATTCGACTATTTGAAACAAACTCTTATGCTACTATGAACGAATTGTTATGGCACTTTTGGAGTAATGAATGATGAACTTTTGACATGTGAATTGAGTATGAAATGAATGATGAACTTTTGATATGTGAATTGAGTATGAAATGAAATGAACGAATGGTGCGAACCATGATTATGTGAATTAGCTTTTATATAAGAATCAATGTGAATCGTAGAAATATAATGTGAATAACGCAGGTAGCTTATGCAATACGTTTATACGCGATCTAGAGCAAGGCGATAAGAAAACCAAATGGTCGAAACTCCTGAACAAGTTGCAGCACGACTTAGGACTCTCGAGCAACTAGCTCAGAGCTTTGGCTTAGTCCTTCAAAACCAGATCAACAACAACCACCATGGAGATGATCCGCAAGCTGCAATGGCGAAAAAGATTTCCGCTTTGAAACCACCAACCTTTGTTGGGAGAGAAGACCCACTACTTCTCGAGAATTGGATAAGAGACTTCGAAAAGATTTTCACAGCCACGGGTACGCCTGAGGCCCAGAAAGTAGACCATGCAACCTTTCATCTGCACGAAGATGCCGATACTTGGTGGGAAAGTGTAGGATCTACTGTTAAAGCTCAAGAGAACTTTAACTGGGAAGCATTTAAGGTAGCAATTAAGGCTCGATTCTTCCCCGAGCACATTCGTAGGCAAAAGTACAATGAGTTTAGTAGGTTTAACCAGAGTTATAACATGAGTGTGCAAGAGTACGCTCATAAATTCAATGAGTATGCCCGATTCTGCCCGACTGTAGTGCCAGATGAAGGAACTAAGGCCCAGAAGTTTGAAGACGGACTTAAGTTTGATCTTCAGACTCGAATGGGAGGTAGCACCTCTACCACTTTCGCGGAAGCGTATGCTAAGGCCTCAAACCCGGGAGAGAATCTTACGGCGCGAGAGAGGTGCTAGGGAGACATAAAAGGAAGGAACTCCGCCGCAACAACAACAACGGCCTAGGGTACGACAAAAGGCCCAACAATGGTGGAAACAACAATAACAATGGTGGACGCTACAACAACCGCAACAATCGAGTTCACGGACAACAGACCCAAAGAAGGAAATAGGAACCAAAAGAACTTTGTTTGCAAGAAGTGTGCCAAGAGCCATCCAGGGTTCACTTGTCAGGGTGAAAGAATCAAATGTTTCGAGTGTGGAGAAGTAGGTCACAAATCGTTCAACTGTCCAAAGAAGCAAGCTCAAAATGGACCAAATGGGAACAATGGTAACAATAGAGGTGGAAACGAGTAATTCAAAACTTCAATAACAAACCGCCCTCTACTGGAGGAAATCTTGCGTAACGGGAACCGAGAACAACCGCTCTTTTGGAGGTGGAAATGGAAACTATGGAAAGAATGGCAATGGAGGCTACACCCAATGGAAGAATCAATGTCATGAGCCGAATCAAGCCGACACCGATGCCAATGTTGTGACAGGTATATTTCTAGTAAACTCAAACCCTGCTTATGTACTCTTTGATTCCGGAGCGTCTCATTCTTTTATTTCTAACACTTTTGTTAATAAGTATCCGCTCAAGTCTACCCAGTCTTATCGAGCCAATATAGCCATGCCCACCGGTGAAACTGTTTTTTGTAAATCTCTTTTCCAAAGTATCCTCGTAGTCATAGCCGTCTTGAATTACCGCCGATCTTATCCTTTTTGACCTAAAAGACTTTGACGTTATCTTGGAAATGGATTGGTTAGCTAAGTATAAAGCCAAAATCGAGTGTCATAACCGAAAATATCTCTTAGAGGACCAAAGGGAAATAGGATATCTTATAAGGGCATAACCTTCCGACTCGATGTCAAGATAATCTCGGCCCCGAACCTTCAAACCTATCTTAGAAAAGGCTACCCGATCTACCTGTGCCAAGTAAGGGACGTAAGCGTGGAAAACGAGGAGTTGACTCCAAATTGCGGTAGTAAAGGAGTTTCCGGATGTATTTCCCGAAGAGCTTCCAGGAATGCCACCAGAGAGAGAAGTGAGCTTTAAGATCGATTTAGTCCCTGGAACTGGACCTATCTCTAAGGCTCCGTATCGAATGGCACCTGCAGAAATGCAAGAATTGAAGGTGCATTGGAGGAATTATTGGAAAAGGGGTACATTCGACCTAGTGTTTCGCCTTGGGGAGCCCCGTATTGTTTGTTCGGAAGAAAGATGGATCTTTGAGGTTGTGTATCGATTATAGTGAGTTGAATAATGCCACGGTAAAGAATAAATATCCGCTCCCGAGGATCGAGGATTTGTTCGATCAACTTCAGGGGTGCAACAAGTGTTTTTCGGGGATCGATTTACGATCGAGGTTATCACCAACTACGAATTCTTTGAAGAAGACATCCCTAAGACAGCCTTTCGTACGAGATATGGCCATTATAAGTTCACCGTCATGCCTTTTGGACTCACTAATGCGCCTGCAGCTTTCATGGACCTCATGAATAGGACTTTCCAGCCATACCTGGATAAGTTCGTGATTATGTTTATCGACGATATATTGGTGTACTCGAAGGATAGAGAAGAGCATGAGGAACAGTTGAGGAAAGTTCTGGAGATTCTTCGAGAAAAGCAATTGTACGCGAAGTTCTCGAAGTGTGAATTTTGGTTGGAAAAAGTTTCATTTTTGGGTCATGTGATATCAAAAGAAGGCGTTTCCGTAGATCCATCGAAGATTCAAGCAGTGACCGATTGGCCTCAACCTAAGAACGTCACCGAAGTAAGGAGTTTCTTGGGTTTAGCTGGATATTACCGAAGATTTGTGAAAGATTTTTCGAGAACGGCCCAACCTCTCACTAACCTAATGAAGAAAACAACAACATTTCATTGGGATGATAAGTGTGAGGAAGCATTTCAAGAGCTACAGAAGAGACTCACAACAGCCCCAGTATTGACTTTACCCTCTGGAGTAGAAGGATTTGAAGTTTACAATGATGCCTCAAAGAAAGGTTTTAGGTGCGTCTTGATGCAACATGGTAAAGTAGTGGCCTATGCGTCGAGACAACTCAAACCACATGAGCAAATTCACCCTACTCATGACTTGGAGTTAGGAGCGATCGTGTTTGTACTGAAAATCTAGAGACATTATTTGTATGGAGTGCAATGCAAGGTCTATACAGATCACAAGAGTTTGAAGTATTTGTATACGCAAAAGGAGTTGAATATGAGACAGAGACGTTGGCTCGAGCTTATAAACGACTATGATTTAAAGATAGTGTATCAAGAGGGAAAAGCGAAAAAAGTAGCTGACGCGTTGAGTAGGAAGAGTGCTCATTCGCTAAACGTGCTGATTTTGGCAGATGAACTGTGTGAAGAGATTAAGAGATTGAGTTTGGAAATAGTTGAGCCCGGTTATGTGAAAGCTCAGTTGAATGCTCTTACTGTTGGACCGGACATATTTGAGGAGATTCGGGTGAAACAAGATGCAGATAAGTGGTTAAGCAAGTTAAGAGAGATGAAAGAAAGTGGTCAAGCACCGGAGTTCGAGATCGACGATAATGGCGTTGCGAAGTTTAAACGGAGATTGTGTGTGCCACAGGACGAGGAACTCAAGACGAGAATTCTAAAGGAGGCTCATAACTCGCCATATTCCATACATCCAGGAGGAGATAAGCTTTCTAAGGATTTGAAAAAGCATTTTTGGTGGCCTAGGATGAAGCAAGAAGTAGCCGACTTTGTGGCAAAATGTTTAACATGCCAGAAGGTGAAAATACAGCATATGAAGCCTGGAGGAAAATTGCAACCTTTGGAAGTGCCAGGATGGAAATGGGAATCTATCTCTATGGATTTCATCATGGGGCTACCGAATACGAGGTCTGGAAAGAATGCAATATGGGTAATAGTGGACCGTTTGACTAAGACAGCAAGATTCGTGGCAATGAAGGATACTTGGTCGTTGAAACAATTGGCGGATGCTTACTTTAATGAGGTGGTTAGGCTACATGGTGTTCCGAAGGACATCGTTTCGGATAGGGACTCGAGATTCTTATCTATGTTCTGGAAACAGCTTCAGACAGCCGTGGGTACACTATTGAAATTCAGTACAGCCTTCCACCCAGCAACAGATAGTCAAACAGAGAGAACCATTCAAACCTTGGAGGATATGTTGAGAGCATGCGTAATGGATTTCGGAGGATATTGGGATGATCATTTGATGTACATTGAGTTCTCGTACAACAACAGTTATCACTCGAGCATAGGAATGTCACCTTATGAGGCATTGTATGGACGGAAATGTAGGAGTCCGATATGTTGGAGCGATGTGAACGAGTCGTTGAAATTGGGACCAGAAATGATAAAAGAGACTACCAACAAGGTGAAGTTGATTCAAGTGCGTATGAAAGCAGCTCAGGATCGACAAAAATCATATGCCGATCAAAGGAGATGGGATTTAGAGTTTGAAGTTGGAGAAAAAGTGTTGCTGAAAGTTTCGCCAACCAAGGGAGTAATGAGGTTTGGTAGAAAAGGAAAGTTGAGTCCTCGTTATATCGGCCCTTATGAGACACTCGAAAGAATTGGGGAAGTGGCTTATAGATTAGCTTTGCCCACAGAGTTAGCCAATGTTCATGATGTCTTTCATGTGACTCAACTTCGTAAATATGTCCTCGATCCCTCCCATGTTATACAACCTGAAACCATTGAACTAGATGAGACCCTCACCTTTGAAGAACGTCCTGTTAGAATCCTCGATACCAAATCGAGAAACACCCGAACAAGGCGAAAAAGTTAGTCAAAGTTTTGTGGTCTAATCATCAAAACCGAGGAAGCAACTTGGGAAATAGAAGACGACATGAAAAAGCGTTATCCCGAACTCTTTTTCCCGTGTACGATTATCGAGTTTCGGGGACGAAACTCCTTAAGGGGGACCGCATGTAATACTAACAAAGCGCAAAGCTACTGTTTCGTTAATATTAAACATCTAACTTTAAAGTTCGAGGACGAACTTTGTTTTTAAGGAGGAGTAGATTTAATACCCCGAATTTTCAAAGATTATTTTATTATTTATTAAGGTTTAATATTATTTCCACTTAAAATTTATTTTATGATAATACGATTTTATTTGATAACTATGTTTATTAAAATAATGATTTCATTTAGTTTTGATTTATTTAACAAGTTTAAAATAAATCATTTACTTGTTTTATTATTCATTTCATTATTTCTAATTAATTAAACTCTTTATTTTTGGTTGTGGGTATCTTTGTACATGTGTCCATCCATTTTTAGCAATCCAAGTCCAAATACAAGTCCATAGCCATATGTCTTTTAGCCAAAAAGAAAAAGGAAAATAAAACAAAAACAAAAAGGGGTGAAAATAGTTTCACCATCTTCCCTCCCCTCCCTTCCTTCGTTCCTGATTTACAGCACACAAGATTAAATTTTTCAACAAAAATTGCAGCCTTTGACAGTAGGAAATTGAATTTCAGTCCACAAATATCATATTTTAGGGACAAATTTTCAAAGAGCTACCACCATAGCCCTCACACCTCACCTCCACCATTAATGGAGCTTGACCAAAGCTCAAAGATTTCTGACCAATCTCCTCTATAAATACTGAACCTTATTCACCAATTTGCTCAAGCAAACAATTCAAAAAGGTTTGCTTCAATCCTTTATCTTCTTTCTTAAATTTCTGAATTTTGTTTTGAAAGATAAAAATGAAAATTTCAATCCATAAACAACCTCCCCTGATTCTTTGAACCACCGAAAACCACCGCACCACCACTTAAATTACCTCGAACCACCTGAATCGCGGTCAACCACCGCGACAAACGCCAACCACCAGCCCTTCCACCCCTTCACAGCACCCTGCTGTCGCCCTGACTGCAACCGCGCCAGCCGCCCACTCGAACCACCTGACCCCCGTCCCCTGCCTGACTTCATCGACGGCGCGCCACCATCAAAACCACCAGCGCAACCTCCCTCCTCTTTCTCCCTGATTCATCCCTTCCCCTGACTTCCTTCCTTCTTCGTTCTTTTTTTCAGTTTTGTTAAACTGATTTTTGGAATCAGTACTACTTTCCTTTCCCCCCCCTTTTTAAATGACTGTGACTTTTTTTTTAAAACAAAACAATGTTTAATTTTGATTAATTAGCTTGGATTGGTATCTTATAATTATAATAACTTAATCTTTATGACTTTAAAAACATCTTGTTTGGTTAAGAAAACTTAAGTTGAAGTAATTTTTAAGTACTTAAAATGATTTCATAAATAATTTGAAAACCATAAACTCTGATTTATAAACTCTCTTAAAATCATTAAGAATTTCTTTAAGTTAATTGAATTACTTAAATTGTTTATTTTATATATGAAAAGGGGTTATTTAGGTAACTAACTTAGATATCCTTAACGTCTATTGTAGACTCCGATTGCGTAGACGAGGAATATCAAGAGTGTTAATCCGTTCGTGAACTTAACTTTTGGGCACGCATCACGAGGTAATCTCCGATGTCCATCTAAACGTAGATCCCGTTAGAATAAAACGAACTAATTATGTGACTATGTGAATTAGAATATGGATTATGAATATGGTTTATAGTTATGGATTATGCACGATGAATGAGTATGACAAATGAAATAACTTGTATAACGGACGATATGACAATGATGATTATTAATATAACGTTGTTAATACCGTCAATAATAGCAACTTAATCACTAATCTTTTATTCTTGTTATCAACATCGTTTAATGTTATTTAGTAATGTTATTATTATTATTATTATTATTATTATTATTATTATTATTATTATTATTATTATTATTATTATCATCATCACTATTCTTACCATTTATATTATTATTATTACTAAGATTATTGTTATCGTTATTATTATATTGAAGTGATGAGTGAAAGTTGAAAATTATCAAGAACATGTGATAATTGGATGTATGAGTTAATCTATGTAACCATGTGACGTTTATGAAAATAAATACGAATGGGCTCTCGGATTAAGCTATGTATGAATTGAATTCTGGATTTGGAATGAAAGTATTCACTCTTGATTAAATGAAACGATGCATATGTATACATGTGTTATGTAATGACTTGAATTAAAAGCTATTAATCACTTAAAGTGAAATATCTGGGGGGAAATGATGAACGAGGTTGCCCCTGTAAGAGAGGTTCGGCCACCTACACGGGTTCTCTCGGTTACTATGCCGATTTTTCGTTACTTGTCTTCCATTTATCTTGTTGTGATCCAAGTAGAAGGGGTGTGCACACTAGGGACTCTGTTATTATGGCCATTATGTTATCCGTAGGTGGTTACAGGGGATTGACCCCGGCCTACAATGTTGAAGTAAGTGGTTACAGGGGATTGACCCCGGCTTACTGGCGTTCTCTTTCCTCTCCTTAAATAACTGGATTAATTGAACTTATGCGATTATTCATTGTATATAAACGTGTATGTGTGCTATGCCTTATAACCCTATTAACCTACTATTTTACAAGGTATTTTCAACTTAAGTATTTTACGGGATGGAGTTGGAATTACTTAATTTTTCTGATTTTTGGGAGCTTGTGTCTCTTGTTTCTTTTCAATGTATTTGTGCAGGTGGGTGATCGACGGGGGAACAAAAGGGAGATCATTTAGAGTTGTCATCCACTTAGCTTATGTTTTCACTTCCACGGAACTCAAAACACTTAAGTAATTAGTAATGTTTAATGAACGATATACTTGGTTGTAAGGATTAATTTATTTTGAATTTAGTATGCGTTAACCTAGCCTTGCATTTATTTCCAAGGAGATAAGTGCGGCGGTAGCACACCCGTTGAGTCGAACCCTCGTGGATTTTCCCCCATCTCGAGTTTTATTAAATGAAAAAAGGTTCGGGTTGGCGGGGGTGTTACAAGTAATCGAACCACTTTCTTACTTCTCCAATATAATCGATAAGTTTTTGCCAACTTGTGTATGAATCTTGCCATTAATAGAGGTGAGCAAGCTCGCTATAAGGGCGGTGATTCGCGTAACACAATGATGTGGCAGAAGGTATGAATCGCCGACACGGAGATGAGCAAGAAGTGGTCGCGAGTTGGTGATGGAGATTCCGCCATGGAAGGTAAAGATGAGAGATAAGGTGAAGAAGACAAATAATGAGTATGAGAGGAGAGCGAACAAAATTTTGAGAAAAAAAATGAAATGTCGTGATTCACGTGAAGAGAAAGAGAGAGTGAGAATATTTTAATTTGGTTTCTTTGGGAAAAAAATATCTAATGCGTTAGATGTATGGTAATCCAATGGATCACATGAGTTGTTCTCACATAAGTGGGTGTGTTCACATAAGGGAGGTGTTCTCACCATAGCCTTCCCCTATATATACTAGCCTTTTATGCACGAGATGCGTGCATTAATTTCAAAACTTGTTATTCTATTATATACTTGAATCTATTATGTGGAGCTTTGAAAGAAGTAACACAAAACTTACAGTACATGGGATTTATTGTTTTGTCTTCTATTTTGGTCTCTGCTTTTAATCTCATCCATTTAGCTAATCAGATGGATACTATATAGACCTTCGAATTATATTATGCCTCATATCTCGTGCTTAGTACTCTCTCAACAAAGATAATAAAACCAGCCCTTCCAAAAAAAGATGATAAAATTAGGCTTTCCCTAGTGATGTAGTTGATGCATTGTTAGTGAACTATGTAAATCTATGTGTTGAATATTCTTGTTTTTCTTTATTTATCAATTGATTCAGTCATAACACCTAGGAAAACAATAATGAAGAAATTTGAAGTTTTCAGAATTCAGTTGATATGATCGCTATTTTTTAATTTGATTGAAATAAAGTATACCAAACATGCTTTTACTGTATCAACATGAATACAAACTAAAATCTAAAGATGCAATTACTAGTTCAGTTTTCTTATACAAAAGTTTTGGTGGTAGTGGTATTCTGCAGGTGCAATCATCAGACTCCAGAAAATATATCCAGGGCCTTGAGCAAGACTCTCACGGCACTACATTGATCAGTATCTTTTATGCCTCACTGTTCCCGCGGTCTACAAGCTTTAAGATTGAACCTCCAACTTTAAGATTGAAAATGCAATCCTTTCCAATAGGCCAAGTTTAACTAGGTTCTTCACATGAATATGAAAATACAAAATCATCATATTTACTTGAATTCAAAACCAAAAGTTATTTTTTAATTTGTGATAAGGTAATTTTAATTTTATGATTTTCTATGAACTTTAAAATATCTCAAAAATTTGATTCAACTTGCCCGGAATCAATTTCACTCAATCGTTATACTCTCTATGTGCTCATTTGTTCTTTCTACTTTGACTCTTTTTTATCGCTAAAAAATATTCCATATAGAAAGAAAAAAAGAATATGAGGGAGTATGATTCTAGACAAATTCTATCAAAGATATCAGCTCCGAAGATTTGTTACCTGATTTGTCTCTAATCAAAATCAATATTGGTAATTATGGTTGAAAATAACTTATATGATTCTTTTTTTTTTTTTAAAACGAACTTATATCATTCTTGTTTACTAATTTCTACTTCCTCCGGTATTTTTTTTTACTTGCATCATTTGTGTTTGCACAAGGATCAAAGAGGGGGAGAGCGATAGAGAGAGATAAAAAAAACATGTGCTAGGAGAGAGAAAGATAACATCTTATCTTATCTTATCTTATCTTATCTTATCTTATCTTAGACCTTTAAAAGTTGGAATACTCAACACTGTCCATTTGAACAGTGATCTGAGCGACAAACATCTGCATATTACTGTTCACAAGCGGATCCCGTGCACCTCGCGTGATGAAGCAAGCTTCATGCCTCCACGCGTCCTTCACGTGACACTGGGCGCCTTACCATATGTGGCCAATTCCTTCTGAGCCACAAGTTCTCCTCTTCTTCTCTCCTCTCTCCTCTCTCCTCTTCCTCTGTTGTGAACTTGTGATTGTAATGAGATCTTTCCCATATGAAACCCTAATTTCATATACTAATCTAATCCTGACCTTCCCTAGTGCTCTTGAGCTCGCCATCAATTAGCGGCGAAATCATGCAGTTTCACCACCAGCAAAGAGTTTTTCCATATGAGATCATCGAATGTTGGGAGGATAATTCGTCAATTTTTCCGCCAATTTTTCACTGGTAATTCTTTCGTTGCTGTTATATTGATTTCTTTGATGATTTATGGGTAAAGTTGATCTGAAATTGAGTAATTTTATGGTTGATTTGTGAAAATAGGGTTTTGGTTTTTGAATTTTTGCAGAGAACTGTGTAATTTGGGAGATGAACAAAGACCGGCCGCCCGATCCTCTCGATTTCTTGATCTGGACTGTTGAGGTATTGATTGAATTTTTACTGTTCAGTTCTTTTTTTCACTGTGAATTTGGCGAGTTTGGAGTCGGATCTTGCTTCTTTTTTTTCCCTGCTGATGAATCTGTAGTTTCTGACGTTTGTTGTTTTGCATTTTTTGTTGCTTGTTTCCAATATGAAACCCTAATTTCATATGAGTTCTTGATTTTTTCGTTCAGATTTTCGTTCTTTTACCTTTTCAAAGACTTTGCTCTAATTCGAATTGAAAGAATGGACCACGGTTTTGATAAATTTTAGTTTCTGATACATTTTTTTGTGATTTATGGGTTAGGCTGCTTCTTCTCTTCTACACCAAGATGCAGCAAGATGAGTGCATAAGGTTTTATTTCTTTACATTTTCTCTGTCTTCATTTCTTTTTTTGTGTTTGCCCTTGTGAAGCAAGTTGATATCTAAAGTAATGTTGACCGAAAAGCTTAGTGGGTATTTCAATAGTTTCAATATTTAAGGAATTAGATAGATTTTGATTATTGGGTGTTTCAAAGGATTCAATCATTGAGTAATGGGATTGATTCTGTTAAGTGGGTTTGTGTAAAGTTTCGATCTATAGTGTCAAATTATTTGATTTCATTTCCATGTCTGAGTTTATTTAATATAGCATCTCAATTTTATTTGATTTCAAGCGACTATTTAATATGAGTTTATTCAATATTGCATCTCAATTGTATTTGATTTCAAGAGCTTAGATCTGGCATTATTAATGTAAAGAGAGCTGATTGCAGTCCATGTCTGACTCGATTCTCTACTCCAAAATCACCTTTTCTCGACTCTATTAGTACGACTCAATCAGTCTAAATAAGTCTAAATAGGTATTCAGTCGTTCTTATCCAATCATGTACAAAGCTCCCTAATATGAGGTCAATCATGTAGCATGATGTGAAAAAATAGAAATTATTAGGTTTCATTATCAATTAGATGAGAACAGATATTCAGGATTGCACAAATAGTTTATCTTCGTTCTTGTCCAAGAATTTGACAAAGAACTGAAGTATCACATGTATAAAATGATGGGAAAGGTTAGCATCTTTGATATATTATGAAAGAGTGGAGTTCAAGTGGCTATCTCACTCAGACCTGATTAAGTAGCTTAGATATGATGTGGGGTTAATGTTGTTGATTTCATTATTATGGCTATTGAACTTGTGTTATAGTTGACCCGCTAGCTCAATTTACCAAAGAGAAGGTTTGTTTTTAATTTATTTGATCTCTTATCTACCTTCTTCATGTTTTAGTTTGTTTTACGTTTGCCTAATTTTCTTTCTTTACAGTTTCTATTTTTATACCTTTAATTTGTTGAATGGGTCACAATTTGATGTGGGTTTTGCAATTAATTTGTGTTTACTTCTTGATTTGATTTTGGTTTCCTCATATTTATGAAATTGATTGAAGTGCAAATTACTTCAGGTTCTTCTTTTTAATTCTTGTGAATTCATTATTTGTTTTGCTTGTTTGATTTTCACTTCATTCAAGCAGGTCGGTCGGAATGGCCGGAATCCAGAGTCTACTGCTGCATCGTCGGCGTTGTCGTCATCCTCCGCTACGGCTTCACAGCAACAGCAACAACAACAACAACAACAACAGCATTTCAGCAACAACAGTAACATTAGAGACAGGTTAGTGTTTAATGCTAGACTTTTTATGGCTCAATTTTGGATTTTGGGATGTTTTTGCAGTTGTAGGTGATAACAATTTCTCTCTTGTTTCAAATGGGTTCAGCTCATTCTGATTTATGGTGTTGATTAGCTTTTTGTAAAAGTTTTAGATGCTGATATTCGATAGTTTCTTTTAATCGTTCTTGGCTTGTATATTTTCTGCAATTTCAAAATGTGCCAAAAATTAGTGGGTTTGTCATACTTCTTCATCTCTTTTGTTCTTCAAGTTTTTCTCCTGTTTATGTTATTTTCTAATTTCTTTCTACAAATTCCTTTAATTTCAGAGTCGGAAGAGATCTGAACCTTTAACATCCCAAAATCTGAAGGTGTGTGTTGCACTACTTTAAAATTAACTCACCAATCTGAAGATATGAAACTCAAGCTTCCTAGAAAGGTACTGATTTGATTACTTGTTTAATTAGATTGAATTTTATTGAATGATTTTTTTACTGTTTTAATACTTACTTTTGGTTTAATTTTTATGGGTTTTGTAGATTTGTAACAACTCCAATACTTCTGTTCCAAGGATGCTACATTCAGGTATTTTTTTTTTTAATAATATGAATTCCTTGTTTAATTAGTGTTTTTGGGTTATAGTTAATTGAGTAAATGATCTCGTAGTCTTTGTTTTGGGAACTTTGGAAATTTTCTGGCTCATTTATCAAATTTCTTGGTTGTTTATAAGTGAAATGGTTTAGAGTGATTTTGTGCTGATTTGGACTTCATAGATAGTTTAGGGACTTTAATGTGATTACAAAAATTTTGAAATTAAAGAAAGAAATTAGTAAACCATTTACCGAGAGGACAATAACTTCAATGTGATTAGTTACGCCATTGTTGGTGCTTGTCTTCTAAGCACTCGGGTTCCTATTTTTATTCGGTATTTGGTATATGGTTTAAGAGAGAGACATTGTAGCTAATGAAGTATATATAATAGTTTGAAGGTTTCAAACCTTGTTGTGTATTCTTAATTACTAACACCGAAGTGGGGAGGAGATTGAGAGAGAGGAAGGCTTAATAATAACATTTTTAAGCCCTAAAAGAAGACTGAGACAGAGAGAGGAAGAGGGAGCAAGAGGGGTGAGGGAAAGGGAACAAGAGGTGGATAGAAAAAAGTGAAAATGAGAGATAGAGAAAGGGAGAAAGGGGATGGTGCAAGGAAGAGGGAGGAAGAGATAGAAACCACTTTAAGAAACCATTTCAAGGGTGTAATTTCTGGATGTTTTTATTTCTCCATGCCTAATTTAACTTTGCTTGAATCTGGGATCTCAATTTGCCATTAATTTCATTTCTTTTTGATGCCTTCTTTCTTTGCTTTCCTTTTTTCAGCAGGATTCTTCAACCATATGGTACTTTCTTTTTCCATTTCCAAGGTCCTCTAATACTTCTTTTTTTGTTGTTTAATTTGCTTAATTTTAAACGATTTCGAGACTAGGGAATTTTCCAAGAAGAAAGTATTTTGGATCATCTGAATAGGGCATTGATCATGTGGAAAGATGTTAAGTCAAGCCTTTGGGTTGGTTTTGGGTGTCTTTGTTTCTTACCTTATTGCTTTACAAAGAGACTAGATTTAAGGCTCGCTAACGTTAATTGTTTTCACTTCTTCAAATAATTTTTAAAATTTCGTCATTTTGTTAGTTCTCTGTTACTTTGTTTTTGCCTTTTCTTGTTGATTTCCCAACTGGTTTTTGTCGAAAAATTCAAAAAAATCACGTTGAGGACTCGAGGAGTTATATTGTTGTGTGGGTTTATTATTTATTGCACATTTGTTTTATCTATTTACTTTGCAAATTCAGCAGGTTAGCTAATGCGGCCACTTTTTTTTTTTTGCAAAATAAAAGTTGTTGGATCTCGATGGTACAATTTGCTAAATCCTATTCAATGAGAGAAATAAAATGTTTTTATCTTACCTGGGTTTGTTGTTAGGTTCGCTACTATGTGTTTGGATCATGCTAGGCCTTTTTTGTACAAATGAAGCACTGCTCCTTTTCTTGAAATTAGTATATGCTCAAACCCTCTCTTACCAGTTGTCGTTGAGGTTAGAGCTTCAATTGTTAAAATTCACAAAAGCATCTCATTTTAGCTTACTTTTAGCTGTATACAGTATGGCTTTGATTTATCTTATGTTTATCAATGTACTTATATCAGCTTATCAACCGGCAATTAAAGCATTTGTGAGTTTTATGAGACTTAAATTGAGCATATCCACTTGGTTATACTTCACAAGTTAAAATTTAATAATTGGGATGGAGAAGGGAGGTGGAGGAGCAAATATATAGAGAGCTACGATGAAGCTTCTTAACTTTTGAGTTTTGTTTTCATTTCATCAATTTAAGCCTGATTAACACTACTTGAATTTACAAGTGTCTCTTGAGTTTATGTGGATAAGCAAAAGCAATAATATTTTTAATAGGTATATTAATGATGTGTAATTGTAAGCTTTTCCAGCATTTCTTGGGAAAGTGTGTTTATGGCGTCATTAGTTCTGAACTTGTTTTTGGGATACGTTGTATAGGTGAGAAGGAAAACAGACAGAGCAGAGATACAGAGCTTAGCTTTCTCGTTTAATACGCGATGGCTAGCTGCATCAAGTGACAGGGGGTACATTCATGTTTTTAGCCTCAAGCTTGATTCAGGATCTCCAGAGAACAATGGGTTGCAGACTTGTAGAGTCGGAGTCCACCTGAACAACCAAGTCCGTCATATACCCCTGCAGCGTCCATTTCCTTCATGAAAGGTATCATCTTCTGGCTGGTGGTAAGTATTATTTTAGAAATAATTGATATGCTGATGTCTAGTTGGCTGAATATACCGGTATTGTGCTAGAAGGCAATTCTTAATTATGTCGATATCGTAAATTTTTGAAATGTAGAGATAGCTGTTAGCTTTGCTTAATCCTGACCATCGTCATTTAAGACATACTCACTAGCTCTTAAAATTAGATACCGAACAGGGCTACTTGTATACTCTTTCCCATATTTCTATTGGTTCACCGGTACTTTGCAAAAGTTTATCTACTATTTAGGTGGGATGCTGTCACCAATTTCTAAAAGGGATGATTTTTTTTGTTGAACTAATTGAAACAAAGGAATGAAATGCTCCTCAAAACATTTTAGGGTACCAGTATTGCTATTTCTTGATAGTCTTCACATTTTTCTTTCTTGTATTTTGCTAAATTACTCTCACACTTTTGTCTCCTGTACAATTTTCTTCTCTCTCTGCATTGCATCAACTCTGTCTCAACGTTTCCTCTATTCACTATATAAAAAATGTTCTTAATTTACAAGCATCTTATAATTTTATTTATTTACATTGATTCAATATTTTTCTTTGAAATTAGTTATGATTTATTCACCTTCAACAACTTTTTTATCATTCACATTTGCTGTCACCAATCTGTGAGTATTATAAGGCATTCCGACTAAAGTGACACTTATGGCATATATAAGGACATTGAGTGGACGTATACAACCTTTATGTTCCGTAGAGGCAGAATCAATCATTAATAGTTTGTTTGGATAGGAAAATTTCAAGGGCAGTGAAAGGATCTTGTATTCCTCTGTTTGGATACAACACAGGGAAGGGGGAAGGGGGAAGGGGGAAGGGGGAAGGGGGAACTGGGGATTGAGGAAGTGAAGAGAATTGGAAGGATATCATTTTCTTTCCCCTTTCAACAAACCAATTCCTTCCAGTGTTGGAAAGATTTTGAAGGAAATGCAAGTTCACTCTTCCCTTCCCTTCCTTTCCTTACCTTTCCCTCTCCTTCCTTGCCATACCTTTCCCTCCATGATTGCTATAAGAACATAGTAAAGTTATCTGAAATGTGTAAGCCTGATCTGTCAGCTTATGAAAAGCTATTATGCCTCCTTAACTGGTGATTTTGGTTTATCTACTCCAGGTGTGTTGCCTAAATGTTTTAGCTCAGAGTGGTCAATGGCCAAGTTTAACTTGCAAGAAGATACTCAGTACATTGTTACCTTTGGACAGCAAGAGAACACAGTTATAGTTGTTGGAATGGATGGAAGGTATTTATGGAAAGAAATTTATGAGTTCATTAGTATGTTTTGTTCATCTTGTTATTTTATCCAATCCCACTGCTAGACTAAGGATTCAGTTGGTGCTTGTTTTCCTTTCAAAAAATAAAAATAAAAGATGTCCTTTTTGCCCTGCTGTTGTGAAGTTGCATAAATTTGATAATATATGTGTTTCCACATTTCTATTTATTAGTGACTGTATACCATAGTTAGCAATCTGATGTTTGGGAGTGTTAACTCTGCATTTCTTGCTTTAGTGTTTATGGGAGGCTTATCACCAAAAAAAAAATTGCGTGTGGGATGATGGCAAATGACAATGTGCACTGGTTATTGAATGCACTAATATTTTCTCCTTTAATGCTTTTGAACCTTTTTGGGATTAAGGCTTTGATATTGTTGTTTCAATAATAATAACTTGTGCGAAATCGATGTAACTCAAGATCTTTCTAATTTCAGATCTTTATATACCATCGGAGATGAGTGAGGAAGTGGTGGCAAAATACTCTACAATAACAAATTACGTGGATATTGAAATATTGAAATAATACTCACATGGGGAGTGTTAGAAATATAGTTACAAAGTCTATTAAAAAAATGTGTACCTTTTTAGCATTATACAATAAAGGATGTTCACCAAAAAAATACAATAAAGGATGTTTTTAAGAATTTCATAATAATTGTGCAAACAAGGGACATTTTATGATATTCATGTTGCCGCTTGACTCACTTGTGGAAATGAATCCAAAAAGTGTTGAATGCCTTTAAATTTAGACGTATTGAATGTCATATATGTATTTCTTTTCATAGTGAATCACCATTAAGTTTTTGATCAAATATTGATAAGCTATTTTTGAGGACAATACGCATACGTTGCCAAAGCAATGTAGCAGACATTTCAACTGAACAAGACATTCCTATCTTGAATAGACAAGTATAACAAAAGAGAAAGAAAGAGTAAATTAGAACTCAATGCATAGCTTATTTTCTATACAAAGTGATCTTCTAACGAATACCATAAATGACAATTAAGAGGGGGTGGGGGATAGTGATAAAAAGAGAAGGTGAGAGAGAGGCAAAGGACAGAGAGAAGGGACACTCTTGGGAGATCATTTTTAAAGTGTAATTGAGGAAAAGAAAAAAAAATAATTTTAAGAGCATAAATTTAGAGCATACTTTGTTTTGCTAAAATAGAGCATAAATCCATCCAAGATCTTGGACTTGGAATTGGAATAACTTTCAAAATTTTGTATAATGACCGAATGGAAGGGAACTTCCTAATATGTTAGAGGATATATAGGAGGAGAATTAGTCTTACTAAATAGTTTAATAAAAGATTCTTGGGAGGTAAGCCAATGTCAATAGTTAGAGATTAGGAACAGTTCTTGAACTAATTCTACATGAGATTGGTTAAGAGTTAGACCTTGATTGATTCTGAATTGGTTTAATTAAGTAATTAGTCCATGATTAAAAAAGAAAGGACAAAAATATTTGAGTCGTTCTATTTCACTTGTATATCTTTTAAAGGTAATTGTGATTCAAATGGGATTAAGTTAATCTACTGTTGCTAGATTTTAAGTTTTTTTTTGCTGTTTATACCTGCATCATAAGCTTAGAAGGCTAGGGATTATAGCTAATGTTGATTTCTTCTTCTTAAAAAACTCTAATTCGAACTCAAACATATTTGTGTGTCGTTGATGCTTTGATCTCAAACAATATAGATTTATTGAAATTACACAGGATTTGGGAGAATCAGTCGTATGGTAGCAAGAGGGATCCTTTAGAGGGATAATCTTGAGATTGTCACTATCAAGGATCCTCTCATCACCACAAATTACATGATATTTTTTTTATTGAAGTATTCATTTGAAGGAGGGCGAAGAATGGAGAGGATTAGAGGAACAATACAATCATGTAGAGTGTTTTTATGTTAATTAATGCAGAGTTACACATTTGTCTTTTTCCTTTCGTACATCTTGTGAAAATATTTTCGATGTGGTTAGATGTGAAAGATTATGCTTTTTTTAATATTGTTTTTAGTAATCTTAAGTTTCAAATGGGCTATTTTCCTTGACAGTACATGTTGAGTACAATGCTTTCTTTTTTAGAAAGCAAGTTTTGCTTAAGTTTTTACAATGAATCGAAGTAGCTTAGGTGAATTCAACCTATTTTAAAAGCTGGAATGTCTTTAGATTTCAATCTATCTTTTTTCTTAATTTGGGTCTTATGTGAATTACTTTTTGCTACTTATCTCATTCATGACTAATTTAAAGTTTGAATAAGCACCATGAAATCCTTACATGGAGCTTTTTTTATTAGTAATGTTAGTATAGAGTTAAGTGGCTACTCGAAATATCTATAAACTTATGATATGTTGGAATGTTATGCTATTCATTGTATGCTTGAGGAAAAGATAGCCATATAACTAGGTTTATAATGGCATATGCAAGTTGTTTTCTTATATTATCCAAAAATAAATAAAAATAGGTTATTTGACCAATGCCGACACCAATCTAGCTACCGTTAGTCCCTTACCCTTTTGACACTAATCATTATTTAGACAAGAAGAGTATAAATGACACTTGCATTTACTCTTAGGGTTTATTTTTAAATCAATGCGTCCAATGACACTGACTCAATGTTTCTTACTTCCTTCACCAAAGAATGTAAAACTCTTTTCAACATGTCAGCCGAATATAAGCTCTTTTCAGCATGTTAGCTGAACATATTGCTAATCTGCCGCCAATATAAACATCTTGCCTTTTTACGTTTATTCTCACTTTACATCCATTCTCATGTCAATCTCAACTATAACACATATTCTAAGGCCTTGTAAATTTCAATTCACTTGCTAAGCATTTGCCACCATCTTCAATGAATTCATGGCAGCAAGCTTTTACATCTAGATCACGTCATCTAAGTCCTTGTGTATTCAAACCTTTATTCCAAGACAAGATCAAAGTTCCTTGAAATTCAGTCCGTCACTAACTTTAGGCTGAGATAATTCTTTCCAAGCTACAACTTTCTTCCTCTCCAAATTACCAGTCAAAAGAAACTATCCTGCATAATTGCTCTAGTTTTCAAAAGTTGAGAAATACATGGTGAAAAATCCCACCCAAAAGTATATGAAAATTCCAAGTGATTAACCTTTGGTAACCCACCTTGTGTAAAATATATACCAAGCCCAAACATTTAAGGGGCCGTTTGGTTGACATGAGGGTAAAGGAATGAAATCAAGAAAGGGGTAGAGGGGGAAAGGAAAGCAAAACCCTTAGATTAAAAATGTTGTTTGGTTGAATTTTTTTATTTCTCTTTCTTCCTCTTTTTACATCCTTCCACCACCATCCTCCTTTCTTTGTGTCTCGCCGGAGCCCCCAGGAACTCCACGCCCGGTACCCCGGAGTGGCCGGAGCTTGCGCCCTCCCCCTCCCCCTTCCCACCGCGCTGCGGCCCCTCCCCCTCCCCTCCCCAGCATCGCGCTGGATCCCCCTCCCCGCCCTCCCCTCCCCTTCCCACCGCGCCGTGCGATCTCCCCTCCCCTTCCGGATCCACCGCTGTCGTTTGGTTTTTCGCGGGGGTGAATTTTCGGGGTGGATTTATGGGTGGATTTATGGGTTTCGGGGGGGTGAATTTTCTGGGGTGAATGTGCGGTGGTGGTGGTGCGGTGGTGAGCGAGTGCGGTGGTGAGTGCGGTGGTGCAGGGTGGTGGGTGCGGTCGTGCGGTGGTGCGGTGGTGAGTGTGATGGGGTAGGTGGTGGGTGCGGTGGTGCGGGTGGTGGGTGCGGTGGTGGAGGTGGGTGAGGGTGGTAGTGGTGGGGTGGTGGAGGGTTGTTGAGGATATTGGGTGGTCAAAGCAAATGGTCGGGTTTCCAAAACCCCCATTTCTAAGTGGAGGGGGTGGGGAATCGAGTTAGAGGATTTGGGGTAATGGAGGGGAAAAAGGGAGAAACAAAAACCCCCAACCAAACAACTTTTAAGGGAATGGAATCAATCTACTTCCCCTTTCCCTTTCTGTAACCCCTCAACCAAACAACCCCTAAGTATAATGCATCATAAGGGCCTAACTTAAAATTATGAGCGAGATAACTTAGACAAGAACGCAAAAGAAATGGGTTATTAGAGAACTACACAAAAAGTTGTTGAGCTGAACGAGAATGTTGTATGAAAGTGTGAGGGCTTTTTGTGGGGCCAAAGTTGAATTGAACATATACAAACTAAACTATAACCCCCAATATAAGAACTTGGCAAACTACATATTGTAAGGCTCAACCACCTATAGTCCTAACACCTCCATGTATAATGGGTCGCACAATCTTTGAAAGGCCGATACTCACTGTTCTCAAAAG
Source organism: Beta corolliflora (assembly GCA_947648045.1). Taxonomy (NCBI): domain Eukaryota; kingdom Viridiplantae; phylum Streptophyta; class Magnoliopsida; order Caryophyllales; family Amaranthaceae; genus Beta; species Beta corolliflora. Next base: position 56,689 of record CANSZD010002872.1, read on the forward strand.
ATCTTCCTTATCATTGTAGATGTAAGAACTAAGGAAAAGAGAGAGTTAGTGGAAAGTGGGGCCCTAAATTTGACTCTTGAGTAGGAGAGAGAAAGTTGTATAGAATCATTGGTGTTAATTAATGGACAAAGTGGACTCATTTAGTGAGAAAAGGGTGAGGAGGAGAGGGAAAAAAATTTATAAAAATTGAAATAATGCAAAATAGGAAAGAACTTTGGAACAGACTAATAGGAAAGATGGGAAGTCTTTGTGGAACGGAGAGAGTATACTCTAATCAAATTCCCAAGATGGAATATTTAGAGAACAATTTCTAGAGTCCCTTGGTAGCTTCTTGAGTGAACTATCTAGTGACATCATATCGTCTTTAGTCATGCCACCAACGTTCACTAATTCACCATCAGAGGACATTCTATAGGGGATTCTCCAGCAAATTAGAAGTAATTTCCTCCGAAACTAATGCATTTATTAGAAGATATTTCACCATTTCAAATTCCCATTGATTTCCCCAGAATCGACCGATCACAATTCTTTTAAGATGAAGCCGAGACACACAAAGAAATTGCTTCGAGTTGGACTCCAATAAAAATATACGGTCTCGGCTATCATCATATCAAACTCATTTTCATCTTGGAATGCCGACCTCGTTGAGAATCCCCGACAAGGCGAGAGCACTAGAGTAAGATTTAGCAACAATTACAAATGCGTCAAACGTGAAAGTCAATGTCAGAGGAAACAAAACTCACCCTTGGAAAAGAGCTTCTTAAAGAAGGTGAGCAATTAAGCAACTCCAGTACGACATTACGCCAGTGATTAAAGCAACTGAAAACAAGCTACAAGTGTATCAAATTGGGAAAGAGATGCAGCAGCTTATCCTTTGATTTACCATCTTCAAGAACCTGCAGCCATTGAGTCACGTCAGTTAATGTCAAGACAAAAGGTTTTAAACAACAATTGGAAGGATGAATTGCTTTGAGAGACTGACCTCAATGCTAAGCCCACCTAGAAATAAATGATGTATATTAGACAGCGGTCTGAGAATCATGTTCTAAAATATGGTCTCCTCCTCGCCGCAGGTGGTTGACGTACTAATATGAGTTTCATCAAGAGCATTTAGATTTCCCATTTCATACCTGATACCACATTGCTGAATTGTCAGCATACTCCAAATATTGCAATATAAGAGAATTTAGCACAATATTACCCCTCATGAATTCATCCGGCCTGACCCCAAAGTTTCTCTAGCATTTTATAGCGAGTTGTCGATGAATAGATATCAATAACCAATCTTAGCGATGGTGCATCAATTATTATGTCCTTGGATACACAACAACGGTTTCTCAGAGTCAGGTCTTCAAGTGATGAACAACTCGAAACTAGCGTGCTAATAAACTCATCATCAGGATTTTCAACTGAATTGAGGTACAAGACTTTCAAGTTAGGCAAACAAACCATGGGAACTTCCAAGGTTCATGTCAAGCACTCAAGCTTCAAGACCTCCAATATTTGGCAAGAGAAAAGTGCCTGAGGCAGTTTACCAGGTTCCCTAACGTGAATGGAAAGGTCAAGTTCCCTGACCCCATGGGTTAATGGGAAATTGATCCATTTATTGACAAGTGTAGCATTAAAGGGAAAATATAATTTGTCACATATATGATAGAAGCCCTTGACCCCTTTGCTGAATTTCAGATGGACTGGCATCCCCGCAATACATCACCCACAATATCTTGAAAGTAGTAAAACTTCCCCTTACATGAGGACAGCATAAACAATCAGAAATGGGTAGATGTTCAAAATCAAGACTTATTATCCAGCTGAAAACATTCATCCATTTTCTTGAAAAGGTACTCGTAACAACAGCATCTTTTGGTGGAAGCAAAGAGAGTATATCTGACTTAATAACACATCAGGTCAACTGCTAATCTGATCAACGTGACATAAAGATGTTCCATCCCGCAGTGATGTGCATTGTTTAATGGTTGAATCCATCCTCCTAAACACACATGAAAAGGCATGGTTTAATTCAAATCAGAATCGTCTTAAAAACAACTATATAGCAGCAAGATAAAGTGCCATTGGCTTTCTTTTCTGTGTGCAACAAACCAGCCAAGACCTCCTATCATGATGACATATGCAAGACGTGGGAAAGGAGGCACTATGTGAGAGCAGCACAACCATCATTCTGTTAGTAAATATAATGAGGTGGCAAAATCACATGACAGAGGCATGTGCAATGTGAAGGAAATGTCTATAAATAAGGGAGTTAAGAGATAAAGTAGGTATCCAGAAAATTATGTGAGAGTTGTTTTGTGGGAGGGATCTTGGCTTCTCGAAAGCCTTAAACCCTTTTTTAAGTTTCCTACTGCAATACAATTAATCTCTCTTCTTCTCTTTATATGCTATTTCTCCCATTTGTTTTTCTTCTTCTTCTGGATATATATTGTTGTGTGTTGTCAACTAGGTAGCACGGGTACGAATACGAGTACGGGTACGGGGACGGAAAACGGCAAAATTAAAATTTCTGAAAACGGGTACGGCTTGGATTCGGCAAAATAAAATAAAATAAATTTAACGAATAATATTGCATTAAATTTTTGTTTTCGTAAATTAAATGGAAAGTATTATTAATTTACAGTATTTCAATCACAATTAAAATTAGATTATTAAAGAATGATGTTTCATACTTATGACTCAATAGAGAAAGTGATACCCTTAATTAAATAAAGAGACTAGAGACTAGAGACTAGAGACTAGAGACTAGAGAGATTAATTTGTCATCTTTACTCTACCATTAAAGTAGATGACAACTGTATTAAAAAAAAAAAAAAAAGTGGAAGACAGGTGTAAACACACTTATACAGTATACTAAATGAAGCGTGAGGTTTGAGGACTGATATTTTTCTTCTTCCTCTATCCACGAGATCCCCCCCCTCCCTCCTCTCTCTGGCTCCTTCTTCCTCTATCCACGTTCTACTTTTCTGCACTTCTTCAGGAATTTAGATTCCAAGTCATATTTTCTTTTAGGTTAAATTAGACAAATTCCGGCGAGGCGGCCAGAAGACGAAGGGCGACTAGGCGACTTCGACCCTTCTCAGTTCAGGTGAGAGAATCGCGAATTCTCAAAAACCCTAGAATCTGAATTTTGGCCTTTAAATTTCATTAAAGGTTGCTGGGTACGTGGTTTTCTTCTCAAAAACGTACCCAACCCGTACCCAAATTCACCTTAGGCGTCCCCAAAAATAACCCACGTACCCACCCCTTTGGATTCGTTTTGGTTACGAATCCCAGGCGAATCCGTCCCGTACTCGTACCCGGTACGTGAAATGGCGCCAGGGACGCGTACCCATGCTTCATAGGTTGTCAATTTGTTACAATTTGGTATCCGAGCCACGAACCACGGCACCCCCAACTGTATCTCATAACTCTCAGCGTGTGGATAAGATTGAGGAGGAAGTGGCCTTGCTCAAAGGTTCCATGGCTACGGAAATCGCAACAGCTGTGAGCACGGCTGCAGCTGAAATGCAGTAAACCATCACCACCCAAATCGCTTCGAGCATTGATCAGGTCAAAGATATGAAGGGAGAATCAACTGGTCACGAGAAACCCAGGAAGCCATGATCACTCAAAAACCGAGATGATCACTAGAAATTCCAAATAGAGGTTAGATCTTTAATTTTCAATCTTGAAGCTATTCAATCTCCTTATTTAGATCAGCTTGAAGAAGTTAGGTTACAAAAGGAAGGGCCTGAGAAGGAGATGTTGGGTGGTATTAAACAGAGAAGGTGATATCATGAAAGTGGGGAAGGAGGTTTTGCTCTCAACAGCGATCCCGGAGATGGGTTTGCTTTTTACAAGAGATCATACTCATCATAGCGAAGGAGGAGGACCGGGTGGAGGTCTAGGTGGTTATGGGGGTGGAGGTGGAAAATGGAGGTACCCAAAATTATATATGTCGTTGTTTGATGGACATGAACCTAATATCGCCTTAGCGACGAGGAGAAAATGGAGGAGGTGGTAGGTCTTAAAGGAGAGACGTTATCTTGGTATCCTTGGAACACAGGAGGCGACCTATCAAGGCATGGCCGAAACTCCAGGAGTTGGTGCTACAGCAGTTTTGGCCGGCGAATTTTGGATCCTTGTATGAACAAGTGGCTTGCGGTGAGTGAAATAGGATCTGCTCTAGAATATCGTCGGCAAATCATTAAAATGGCAGCATCATTGGAGAAGGTTCCAGATAGAATCTTAATGGGGAAATTTATAAGTGGGCTTAGGGAAGAAGTAAGGTGGAAGAGAGATTAATGAATCCAATCAATTTGGATCAAGCCATTGAGCTTGCAATTCAGGTGGAGTAAGGTTTTGATCCATAGTGCTTCAAAAACCGGCCCATATTCAAATGTCTCCAAGAGCCCTCATGACTCTCTTGTCCACTACTTCTAACTTCTCACAATCTTCCAGCAACTCAATTAAAAGTTGGGCTAATTGAGTAGGAGGCCTTAGATCCCCCAACAGTTCCCAAAGCCAAACCGTCCCTAAGTTAAACCTGTGGGAGATGTGCAAAGACTTAATGACCGAGAGTTACAACAATAAAGGAAAAGGGGTTGTGCTTCCAATGTGACGATAAGTTGTCGAGAATTGATTGTGCTTCTCACTCAAGACGAAGGAAGTGACGGAGAAAAGGAAATAAGGGAGAAATCGCCCTTAGATTCACCACAGGAAGAAAGTGCTAGTAGCACTGAGGTTTCACTTAATTCAGTGGTCGGTTTGACTAATCCGAAGATGATGAAGATGATAGGCAGAATTGAGGGCCAGAAGGTGATTGTGATGATAGATCTGGGGGTTATGCATAATTTCGTTTCATTAGCCACCATGGAAAAGATGAACCTCCCGGTGACAAGTTCGAAGAGCTTTGGAGTTTCGTTGGATAATGGTGAATCATTTCATGGTGCTTGGGAGTGTAACAGAGTGAGAGTCTACTTGGACGGATTGGAGATATGGGAAGACTTCCTTCCACTTAAATTGGGGAACTCCAATTTGATTTTAGGATTGAATCGTTAGAGCAATTGGGTACAGCTCTAAAGTTGCAAACTATGAAATTCCAAGTGAACAATGAATTCATCGTTCTTAAAGGGGACCCTCACTAGCCATATCAAGGATTTCCCTAAAGGCTGTGATTTGTACCTTGCGGAAGGAAAAATGAAGGTTATTGCTAAGAAATGAATCTAGATAGAAGAAAGGGGGAAGATAAGGACCGGAAGTGAACATGTGCTAGAGTTCAAAGGAGTGTTTTAGATGCCAAAGGAATTACCCCCAAATAGGGGGAATGAACATGTCATTGTTCTCAAGCAAGGTAGTGATCCATGCCAAGAGTACCACAAGAATGAAATTGAAAAATTGATGATGTTGAATGCTGGTATCATTCGACCATCCAACAGCCCATTATTGAGTCTGGTGTTACTAGTGTGTAATAGGGTGGTTCATGGCGTTTTTGTATGGACTACAGAGCATTGAACAAGAAAATGGTACCGAACAAGTACCCTATCCAGGTAATTGAAGATTTGTTGGATGGATTTCATGGGTCAAGGCCTTAGGATGTTTACAAAGCTGGATCTTAAGTCGAGAACCATCATATTATTAAACAACCTTTTCAGCACATGAGAGACATTACAAATTCCTAGTAAAGCCCTTTGGCTTAATGCTCATGCAACATTCCATTCTCTTATTAATCAGATTTTTCAACCTTTTTTGTGCAAATTTGTTCTAGTGTTCGATATATTCATCTATAGTGGGAGTAGGGGTGTTAACGAGTCGAACCGAGACCGAATATGTCTAAGCTCTGCTCGGCTCGAGAACAGTTGAGGTCGAGCTCGAAGCTCGTTGAGCTCAAAAATTTAGGCTCGGCTTGAGCTCGAAAAAATCAAAGCCAAGCTCGGCTCGAGAACTCGGAATCTTAAATACTAAAAAAAGTCCAACTTAACCCTCATTTACCGGGCTTTGATATAAGTATAGCCCAATGAAGACTTGTCAAACTCTTAATAAGAATGTATGTCAGGCTGATCATCAATAAATATACAAAGCCCAAAATCCATACACTCCATCTTGATCTATACAAGCCTTTTTAATAAATCAGGTTCCTTGTTACTCTTACTCCCTCTCCGATATGGGAGTTTTAAAATTCCAAGAACACTACGCTGCTGCCTACTGGTAATGTTCTCTTGCTTCCTCTCCAAATCTCCAATGTGGGATTTATATGATTTCGAACAAAATAATTCGGTACAGCAAGAGGAGATGCATTTGTCATTTTGTTGCATGTTCTATATTATATTTGCAAATGTGTGCCGGCCTTAGCTTGCTGTCAGGTGTGCTCCTTTTTTTAAGATTTGTGTATATAAAGTGTTTGTTGGCATGTTCTATTATATTTGCAAATGTGTTGTTGGCTCGTTTTTTTTACAAGTGATTGAATTATGGTAGAAGAATTGATTTTTTATTTACAAATAGAAGACTTCATATATAGTTTGATATTATAAAATAACACAAATCAAACAAGAAGTAGATTTAAAGACTTAAAGGATAATAAGATTATATAGGAAAAACAAGGTTGGTGTTTACTTTTTCTATCAATGTGGAACATTACTGTTTCATAAACACTATCTAAAATATTTTCGAACTTGTTCACGAACTTTCGAGCCGAACTTAAGGAGGCTCAGGCTCGTCTCGTTAAGGTCTCGAGCCGATCGCGAACTCGAGTAGAGCCCTCTCGAGCCGAACTTTAACCGAGCTTTGATCGAGTTGAGCTCGAATAGTTTGCGAGCCACCCTGGCTCATTAACACCCCTAAGTGGGAGTAAGAAGGAACATGAAACTCATTTAGCTATGGTGTGTCAAACGTTGGAGGATCATCTGTTGTATGTAAACTTTATATAATGTGAAATTGGGCTGGCAGAAGTGGCTTATTTGGGCCATAAGATATCTGCTAATGGGGTGCCTGCTGATTTTGATAAGATAAAGGTCGTGGTGGAGGGGAATCAGCCTAAGAAACCCGAGAGAACTCAGGAATTTTGGGTTAAACGGGGTACTACAGAAAGTTCGTCGCTCGTTATGCTCATATTGTTCACCCTTTAACAGCACAGTTGTAGAAGGATAATTTTGGATGTTCTAGTGAAACCAAAAGAGCCTTAAGACCATGAAACAAGCACCAGTGCTCGCCATGCCAAATTTCCAGACCTCCTTCGTATTGAACGATACTTCAGGAGTTCATGGAGTATGAGCAGTTTTAATGCAAGAGCAACAACCCATTGCTTTTTTCAATCGTAAAGTGGATCCAATGGCTCAAGCAAAATCAGTGTATGAAAAAGTGTTGATGGTATGTGTTTGGCAAAAACATTATCTTCTAGGCAGGCACTTTGTAATCAGCATTGATCAGCAAAGTTTACGTTTCATTATGCAGCAAAGAGAGGTGTGGTGTGATTACTACCGTTGCATTAGCAAGATAATTGGGTTTAATTTTGAAACTCAATACAAGTCGGGCACTTTTAATTAAATGACAGATGCTTCCCCTAAAAAAAAAAAAATGACAGATGCTTTGTCCCGCAAGTCTCGAGGGGAAGCAGAGTTAGGGGCTGTGGTTTTATGCAAGGTGTGGATTGGAGTATCTTACGACAATAAATCAACAGTGGTTCACTACTGCAGCAGATCACTTTGGACTTGCAATTAGATGCTCAAAGGTATTTTGAATTCTCTCTAGTGGAAGGGAAGGTATGTCATCCCAAAAGCATCCTCTTTCACTCCCTTGTTACTGAAAGAGTAACACGATTCAGCAGTGGGAGGGCATTCTGGAGATCTGAAAACATATTTAAGGATGGCGGCTGATTTGTATTGGCATGGGATGAGAAAATACGTGGCTGCCTATGTGTTTAAATGTGGAATCTGTCAACAGCAGTCATCTAACCTCAGTCCAGCAGGGTTATTGCAGCCATTACCCTTACCATCTCTGGTGTGGGATGAGATCTCGATGGATTCTATCAAAGGGCTCCCTCGATCCAAAGGGCATGATACAATCTTGGTGGTGGTAGATCACTTACGAAATTTGCCCATTTTCTCAGTTTGAAACACCCCTTCACGACATATTCTATTGCTGCTATGTTCATTAAGGAAATATTATGCTTGCAACGATTTCCTTCATCCGTTATCTGAGATCAAGATCCCATATTCATGAGCTATTTTCCGAAAGAATTGTTCCGGCTGCAAAGAGCTAGTTTGAAAAGAAGCATTGCTTATCACCCACAATCGGTTGGCCAATTGGAGGTGGTTAAGAAGTGCCTTGAGACTTATTTAAACTGTTTTGCTTCCAGGCAGCCTCGTACTTGAGGAAATTGGCAACATTAGGCTGAATTTTGGTATAATACCTCTCCTTATTTGGCTACAAAATTTACCTCCTTCAAGGCACTCTATGATCGCGATTCCCCTCACCTTCTCCATCTAGGTCGAGGCCATACTCCCGTTGATAATCTAGAAAACATCTTACTTTGGAACAAGAGGTTGGGTTGGATGATCTCCGTTTCAACTTGATCAAAGCACAATAAGAATGAAAAAGTATGCAGATATTCATCGTCTAGAGGAAAGCTTTGAGGTGGAAGACCAAGTTTATTTGAAACTTCAACTTATCGTCAACAAGCTAAAAGGCTGTTTGAAAAGCTAGCTGCTCGTTTCTATGGTCCCTTCAATATTTTTCAGCGCATTGGTCAGGTTGCTTACAAGCTTGACCTTCCCACTCACAGCAAGCTGCATCCTGTATTTCATATATCACAGTTGAAAAAGGCTGTTGGAGATGCCCCTGAAACTGCTGATATTCCGGCCACTACTTCACCAGATATGCAATGGGTTCTTTGAACCAGAAGAATTCTTGGATGTTCGTTATGTGGACCAAGGAGCCACATCCTCCAGTGAGGTCTTACTTAAGTGAGGCACCTCCTTTTGAGGCCACTTGGGAGGAGTTTCATTCAATCGAACACCGCTTTCCTGACTTTCACCTTAAGGACGAAGTGAGACTTTGGGCCAAGGCAATGCAACAAACCAGCCAAGACCTCCTATCGTGATGACATATGCAAGATGTGGAAAGGAGGCACTAAGAGTGTGAGAGCAGCACAATCATGATTCTGTTAGGTAATGTGAGGGGGCTGATTCTGTTAGCAAATGTAATGAGATGGCAAAGGGCGTGACATAGGCATGTGTAGCGTGAAGAAAATGTGTATAAATAAGGGAGTTAAGAGAGAAAGTGGGTATCTAGAAAATTATGAGACTTGTTTTGTGGGAGCAGTGGCGGATCTTGACCAACTATTTCACAGGGGCCGAGTAGGCAAATTAAAAATTTAACGGTAAAATTTAAATGATGAATATAAACATTAACACAAGCACATCAAAGTTTAAATATATTATCATCAATGGCTACAAAGAAGTTTAGCTAATGTAATAGTTTCTAAATTCTAACCCTTCAATCTTTGAGCAATTTTGTCCATTTATTTGTTTGACCAATATCAAATCTTCAAGGAATTGAAAGAATAGTTCACAAATAAATGGGTAGATTTTTTAGAAGTTGAAGGATAGTTCATTAGTATTATTAGTAACTAAATCAATTATCAAATTGCTTTCTTAAGTCATGGTAAAAAGTTACAACTATCATTTACGATTGTTAGGAATGATTTGAGAGAAAAGGGACTGATTACGTTGAGAAACTAATAAAAAAAAATAAAGAAGATACTAACAATAAATAGAAAAGATTTTTTTTAAAATTAGAAAAATAATAAGCCAAAGATATAGGGAAAAAAACAAAAATAAATAGAAGAAAATACTAACAATAACAATAAAGATTTTTCAAAGTTAGGAAATGATAAGGCAAATATAAAGGGAAAAAAATGGCATAAGGATGCCTTGAGTCAGTATCGAACATCAGACCATGTGCAATAAGAGCAATGTTGCTTCGCGCACCACTATGCCAAGCATAGTCTCTTGTGATACTTTGCAGTTCATTTATTTTATTTCATCAAACTAAGAGGGGCTTGGCCCCTGCCCGCCCCTCTTTTGATCCGCCACTGTGTGGGAGAAATGTTCGCCTCTTGAAAGCCTTGAACCTTATTCTAGGTTTTCCTACTGCATTTGCTGCTCTTACTTCTTCTTGATATATATTGTAGTAAGTTGTCGTCAATTTGTTACATTGTGTGTGTTATGTGACCTTGTGCCGCAATTAGTATAAGGTAACACTTGAATGTTAGGTGGTTTTATTTTTTTTTTAAATTCCTAGATAGTATTCAGTTCAACAGCAATATTTCTAGGTTGGCTGGTGGTCATGGTCATTCTTTACATTATCAGAAATGATCTGAAATCTAACATGCCACAAGAAGTTCCATTTAATTTATCAGATTCCTCCGACTTACAGTCTAAGAATGCATCCTTGTGAGTGATTTAGGATTTGATGAAATATAGATTACAATTCTACAAAAGAGTAACATCAAATTCTACAGAAATTCCTCCGAAAGTTCCTACCTTTTCCATGATTACAGAAAACAATAAGAACCAAACAGATATGCAAATGCACACAAATTTCTAAACAGAAATTTTCTACTAAAAGTCCAAAAAGAACATAAGATTCAAAGGGATAATCAGTTATATTACCTGTAACCTTCATTGGCAAGCATATTTCAATCAAATTATTAAACTTTCAATCAATAAATCCACCCTTAAAAGCTTCCGAATTTTTTATTTCAATTATTTAACACTTCTGAAATCCCAATTACTGATGTACTATGTATAATCCAATTAGAGTAAATTATAATCTGGGTAAAATTTTTGATCAAGATTAGGCTGCAATCAGACAAATTCATGAAACCGAAATCAATCATTTAAGTCTTAACCGAAATCAATATAAAAAAAATCAGTTCTCAATTTATATATGAAAAATGAGATAGATATCAAAGCTTTAGGAATTTAATTAATTAGATCAATTGATAAATTGCACTAAACAAGCAATATCATAATTGAGGCTAAACCGAGAGAAAAGCAAGGATAGATTACCGGAAACGCAGCTTCTTAGCCGGTGCAGGAGGAGGCCGAGGAAGAAATCATCGTGACATTGATGAACAGCAAAGTGGTCTTCTCGTGGTCTGGTGGCGTTCGTTTAAATAAACCCGCGTTCCTTTCTCAAATAAATGAAACACTCTAGTTTTCTTCGCCATAAAACAACTAAACTGAACTGAAACTAACTGAAACTAACTGAAATGAACTGAACTGATTACAACTTAACTGAACTGAACTGAACTGAATTAAATTAAATTGAACTGACTAAATTAAATTATAACTAATAGTAATGATAATGATTTAGCTATCATTAATTAATAAATATAAATTAATAAATAAATAATAGTAATAACAATATTAATATAATATAATATAATAAACATTAATTGATGATAATAATAGTTTTTATTAATAATAATAATAATAATAATAATAATAATAATAATAATAATAATAATAATATTAATATTAATGATAAAATAATCGTAATTGTAATAATAATAATTATCATTGTTTTATTATCAGATAAATAAATTAAGACTCGAACCGAACCAAACTAAACCGAACCGATTGAACCGAACTAAACCGAACCGAACTAAAGCGAAAATAAGTTGGAGAAACTAAAGCCTAAAGCTTCTCTCACATGAAAGTAGAGTATATCGAAACTAGTATTATATACACGCAATGTAAGCTGAAATAAACGATACCACAAAGAGAAGAATTTGTGAGAAGACAATTGTATTTCTATTTTTTTTTTCCTTTAATAAGTTAGATAAAGTTCAGTAACCGTCGTTTAAAGTGTTGTGCAATCTAACAAATTTGTTATATTTTGATTCATCTTTTTTTTTTTCCTTAGAATTGCTGAAGTTGAGGGTTTTTAGGGTATATTTGTAATTTATGGTAGACGCTAAGGCCCTGTTCTTTTGAACTTATTTTGGCTGAACTGAACTGAACTTATTTTTTTTTTGCTGAACCGAACTTATTATTCTTTGAACCGAACTTATTATTCGCCGAACCGAACTTATTTTTACTTATTTTTCGCCGAACCGAACTTATTTTTACTTACTTTTCGAACCTGAACTTATTTTTGCTGAACCGAACTTATTTTGGCCGAACCGAACTTATTTTTCTCGAACCGAACTTATTTTTCTTGAACTAAATCGTATTAACATAATATTATCAATACTTATTATTATAATAATCAATAAATATTAACATAATATTATCAATACTTATTATTATTATTTTATTATTTTGTAATAATAAATAATAAATAATAAATAATTAATAAAAATAAAAATAATAAATAATAATAAATAATAATAATAAATAATAAATAATAAATAACAAATAATAAATAATAAATAATAATAAATAATAAATAATATTAATAATAATAAATAATAAATAATAAATAATAATAATAATAAAAAATAATAAAAAATAATAAAAAATAATAATAATAAATAATAAATAAAAAATTGTAAATAATAATAATAATAAATAATAATAATAATAATAAATAATAAATAATAATAATAATAATAAATAATAAATAATAAATAATAAATAATAGATAATAGATAATAAATAATAATAAATAATAAATAATAAATAATAATAAATAATAAATAATAAATAATAAATAATAAATAAATAAGAATTAATAATAAATAATAATAATTATAAATAATAATAAATAATTAATAATAAATAATAAATAATAAATAATAAATAATAAATAATAAATAATAAATAATAAATAATAATAATAATAATAATAATAATAAATAATAATAAATAATAAATAATAAATAATAAATAATAAATAATAAATAATAAATAATAAATAATAATAATAATAATAATTAATAATAATAATAAATAAATAAATAATATATAATAAATAATAAATAATAATAATAAATAATAATAATAATAAAATAATAATAATAATAATAATAATAATAATAATAATAAATAATAATACTAAATAATTAGAATAATAATAATAATAATAATAATAATAATAATAAATAAATAAATAATAAATAATAATAATAATAAATAATTAGAATAATAATAATAATAATAATAATAATAATAATAATAATAATAATAATAATAATAATAATAATAATAAGAATAATAAGAATAAGAATAATAAATAATAAATAATTAATAATAAATAATAAATAATAAATAATAAATAATAAATAATAAATAATAAATAAATAATAATAATAATAATAATAATAATAAGAATTAATAAATAATAAATACTAAATAATAAATAATAAATAAAAAAATAAAAAATAAAAAAAATAAAAAATACAAATTCATCGTTATTATAATTATAATATTAATAATAATAATAACAATAGTAATAGTAATATTGAAAACAAAAATAATAATTGCAACATTAGATAAGACTAAACTTATTTTTTTGCTGAACTGAACTTATTTTGGCTGAACTGAACTTATTTTTGCTGAACTGAACTTATTTTGGCTGAACTGAACTTATTTTTGCTGAACTGAACTTATTTTTACTTATTTTTCTTTGAACTGAACTTATTTTTACTTATTTTTGCTGAAAATAAGTCCAAAAGAACAGGGCCTAAGTGTTTCTCTCTCTTAATATATAATTGAGATACACGATATGTGTGAAAGTAAAAAAAAAAATTAGCAGAAGGGAGAAGAGGAAGAAGTGAGAAAACTATATTTCTAATTTTTTTTCCTTAATAAGTTGATGAAGTTGAGTAACTGTTACTTAATAGATATAAGCTAATGTGTATCTTGGCAAATATGTTATATTTTGGCTCTTTTGTTTCTTTAAAATTGGTAAAGATGATATTTTATTTTAGGATATATTTGTAATTTAGGTGGACACCAAGTTTTCCGCTCTTCCCTTATGTAATAGAGATAGAGGTATCATTTCTAACTTATAAGTATTGGGTTATATCAACCTTGAGTTTTTCATTAATTTCTTATTTTCAGTTTTTTTAGACTTATGTATGTTCTTTTCACCTAATTTTCAGTCGTTATAAGAAAGTTGAATTCAGATTAGGTTTCGTAAAGACTGATAATATATAATAAGTGGTTGTTTGGTATACACGAGAATTTAATTCCCATGGGAAGTTCCATTTCATAGGAAGTTATTTCCCTCATGTAATTCCTAGGAAATTGACCAATATGTTTGGTTAAAATCAAGGAATTTGTACTTCCCATGAATTGATGTAGGAATTTTGAATGACTAAGGGGGGCTAGGTGAATAGATTCCCACGTTTTGTGGGAATTTCAATTTCCCATGAATTTTCAATGCCCCCATTTTCCCACGTCTTGTTAGGAATGGGGATGGGCATGGGTAGGGTCTGGATCGGCCAGACTTTAGACCCGGACCCTAAAATTTTTGTTGGACCTAAACCCGGACCCTAAGGGTCTAGAAAAGCTAGACCTAGACCCTTAGGGTCTACAGGGTCTAGGGTCTATGGTCTAGCCTATTTCCTTTGTTTTTACCCAATTTTCAATATCTTTTATATTTCTTGACTTTCTATAGTGCATATAACCTGTAGGGTCTAGGGTTTATGTCCAAATGACAATAGTTGAAATTTTAGGATAAATATGAAGGTTTTTTTCTAAAACACAAAAGGTAAAAAGAAGATTAAATAACTTTAGGGTCCAAGTGTAGGGTCTGAGTAGGGTTTGGGTCAAGAATATTAAGACCCAGACCCAGGCCCTAACAAGTTTACTTGGACCCGGACCCTTAGGGTCTAGAAAAAGTTGGACCAAGACCCCAAAATTAGGGTCGGGTCCAATGGGGTCTAGTCAGGATCCTAGACTCATGTCTATCCCTACTTCCTGTCAACCAAACAACTACCCAATTTAGAAAAATCATAGGAATTTCTATTGCCTACATAATTTCTTGTATACCAAACAACCACTAAGTTTAGATGAGTTAAATAAGTCAAGTTCAACAAGAATAAGGTTTAACACACTTAGAGATAAGGATTAAAAATTCCGATAAGTTTAGATATGGTCTAATAAGTTCACATAAATTCAGATAAGTTAAGATAAGTTCAAGTAAGCAAAAATAAGTTGAAAAGAACATAATTTAACATTAGAAGAGAGAAATTTTAAGCTTTAAAAAGTTCGGTGCAAAAAAGCATTGGGGTAAATTTTTTGTTGGAAAATTTTCTCTCCTGATGTAAGACTAAAAATAAACAAAAAAAAAATCATTGTTGAGTTGATAGAGAGACGCAACATGAAACACATAAAAAGCTCAAAAGCTTGGAAAAAACGTTATTTGTACAAATTACAATATAGGAAACTCTACAGGAGTACCCTATCAAAAAAAACCCAAAAAAAATATAGGTAAAGAAAAGTATATATATAGAGATGATGTTATTTGGAAATAATGCACCTACTAGAAGTAGAAATTTCCCATGTCGTTACCGTAAGAATATAGCTGATGTGGAACTGACCAGATGATTAATTAACTAATAAACCTCTCACTTATGATTGTTTCATTTGTCTTGAATCCCTTATAGGACTCCTAATTTAAGTTTTCAAGCAATAATTTTGAATTCACTCCTTATTAAAAACTAAAAGTTGAATGTCACCCCACTCGAAAAAATAATCCCTTTATAAGGACAGTATTGATTATGGTCATACTCTTGATGTGGCCGTTTGTCCCTTGAATATGCTATCTGCTAACCCTCTAAATAAAACATCCAATGAAGTCCTTTTCTGCAAGCCACATCTTATGATTGCCCCTGTGTATTTGGATGTTTGTGTTATCCTAAACTTCCTCATACAAACTTTTGTGCTCGCTCCACACTTTGCGATTTCTTTGGGATTTCCTACTATTCATAAAAGATGCAAAGTGTTATGATCCATCTTCTAATATGATAATTACTAGCTTTTTGTACACGCGATGCGTGCGTGGATTATTTTGGCGATTATTCTTAAATTTCATCTAAATGTATTTTGAAGGATGTAATTTACAATCATCATTAGTTCTAATTAAATATCATGTGGTATAAATACAAAAAATAAAAATTACTTGATGGAAGTTGTTTTCCGTATTTCCATGACTTATTAATGGATGTTGCAATATTGTTATTGCATTTTAAAGTTTTAGGTAGAATTAAAATTTTATGTCTTTGATTTTGTAATTGATTTGAAAACTACTTTAGTTATGTTAATTTATTCTTCAATCATAAACTTTTTCTTTCACTACACATATTTTTATGTCGGTTTATTTTAGCTACTTTGAACTTCATTTTGATATACGTATTTTAAATTAGGAAGGGCTATGATTAAGGAAATCTCAAAATCTTAATAGGTAATAATTTTTATTGAATTAAGGGTTAAAAAGTTTTTTTAAGGGGGACACCAGTGGGCCCCTTGGCTTTATATATTGAGATTTCACACCATGCCACTTTTTGGATAATTCTTTCCCATTTCACAATTTTTAACATTTCTAGGCCGTCCTTCAACATAATTTCCCACCTTATTTCTCAAATTCCAATGGCCCAATCCAATGGTCAGACCCAACCTCCTACTCCCTCTACTAATTCATCGCATGCCCCCCTCCCCTTTTTTCCAGCCAAGCCCGGCAACCATTACATAATTAATAGTCTCCTCATAATTTTGTTTGGAAGGGTACACTAGGGGAAAAAAAGGAAGGGCTGCGCTGGAAGGGTTGCGCTGGAAGGGCTGCGTTTAAAACGCAGCCCTTCGTGTCTAAAGGGCTGCGGTTTTCAAGGAAACCGCAACCCTTTTAGTGAAGGGTTGCGGTTAACAAGAAAGCTGACCCTTCGTCTTGTATGAAGGGATGCGGTTTTAGGCTAACCGCAACCCTATTAGTGAAGGGCGCTTGGTTAGCCTAAAACTACACCCCTTCATACACGAAGGGGTCAGGTTTTTTGGCCTTGCGACCCTTCACGTTCCTTTTTTTATTCATTAATTTTGCGCGCATACAATACAATACCCCCATTTCAATTTCCCTCCCTTAGACAAAATTCACGAGCGAAACATCTAACTCACTCCCACAGCTAACCCCTCCCTCTCACTCACTCGCACAGCTAACCCTAACGGCCCATCACCGGAGCCTGACGCCGGAGCACCAACCCATCGCCGGAGCCACAACATTGACGCACCAACTCAGTGCGACATTGACGCACCACCAACATTGCTTCATTCTCTCCTCCATTCATTCGAGTGGGTTTGCGCACCACCAGTGCTCCACCACCACGCAGCTGCACCACCTTGCGCACCACCCACCACGCGCAGCAGCGACCTCCACCACCACCACTACCCTTCTCTTTCTTCTCTTCTCTTCTCTTCTCTTCTCCACCATTTGAGTGGGTTTAGGGTGTGGAGCTCCTCCACCACTACGCAGCGCCACCACCCACAAGCGGCAGCAATGACTACCACCACCACTGCCGTACTCTTTCTTCATTGCTCTTGGGTTTAGTCAATTTTTGCTTAGTTAAGTATGAATTAATCTTGTTTTTAATTAAGTTAGTTTTGTTTTTCTTAATTGAATTAAATGATTAATGTGCAATGTGGGTTTTGTTAATTGTAGGAAGAAGAGGCTAAGGAAGGCAAATAAAGTTCCAATTATCTCTTCTCTCTTCATTGCTCGTCATTGGTGTTAAGAGGTAAATAATTTAATTTCGTTGTCTTTTTTGTTTGATTTGTTGATGAGACAAAGTTGTCATGTGCTTCAATTTGATTAAATTATGATAATTTATTGATATATATATGTATTTCTTATAATGTATACATATATTCAAATCTTTCAGACATTCATACTTTCAGGCTTCACGATTGCTCATCCAGAAGGTTGTCAATTTCACAGATCCAAGCCACTGTATAATCCAGAGGGTCCTTGAATAAATTCCTATTTTTATATTGAAGTTACTAACCATTTATTTCATAATGTAGATCTTTGGTATAAAATCGTTCTACTGTATATTCTAATCTTTCCTTCTTTTTATTTATTTTCATATATTTTTTATATGCTTGCCTGATTCTTCTATACATATTATATGATTGTTTTAAGCATGATTTAATATTTTTACCACCCACATGTTATTTTTGTTAATCAAGACCTAAAGAACTTTTCAAACATTAATCAGATTTATTTGGACAGCCTGCTAGGTTCCTTGTAAATTGATTGTAGAATAACATATCACTAAAAAATAGTCTTTTTATGAGTTTCCTGAACCAACCTAGACTAAATATTTTTAGGGTGCATGTAAATATTATTTGGTTATTTTATTGCATAAAAATTGACGTGAATCGATATTTAGTAGAGGCCAACAATGGGCGAATATGGTTCATTATGACCGTGTTCGTACCCTCACCCCCGAACTCAATCTTTTGTTCATTTTGACAATCTATGGAGTCAGGACGGGGACATCTACATTGGATAAGTCCCTAATTTGTCCCTACAATTTTCCAATATCCAATTAGGTTTATGAGTCTTTCTTTAAAGACTTGTTGACGACTTCAAAACAATTTTCAATAAAACCTTTACAATGGGGTAGTCAAATCAAATATGTGCTCACACCGTGTAGGCGAATAAAAAAGCACGCCTACAATTGGCCTTTCGTGCCAATCTTTTTTTAGGCGCCTAGTTATTTGAAAAGAATTTCAAAAGAAAACAAGTTCTTACTTATTCGTGGTGCTTAAACCACTTTAGATAAATTCAAAACATATTTAAAAAGGGTTCGATATTTTTGTTAAAGTTCGATTTTTTTTTTGCTTTTAGCCGATTTTTTTTTTCTCGGTTTTCCTATTTTTTAAATTGTTAATTTAATTTTTAGTTGTTTATTTTTGGTACTCTTAGTTTTATTTTATTTACTTTATTAGTTTGGTGAGAGATGGGTAGAATAGGAAGGGCATATAGGATAGAAATATTATATATCTGCATTTAAATGTTTTGTCCAGCATGTTCAGTGTTTTCTTCCCTATTTAACTGTTTGATGTTATTCCTGACTTTAAATTATTGATTTATTCTTGCTTATTATTTATTGTTAGGAATATACGCTAAGTGAGAGTATTATTTATTATAGATGTCGTGTTCATTGTAAACGGACCTTTAGGCATGGTGATAGTGAAAGTTGCCCCGAGTAGGAAGCTACTCCAACCCTATTGTGCTTAGTGATGATGAGCATGACGCGGAGTCTGATAGTGAGAGCTACACCAGTCTAGACCTTGTTTTGCATCGTGTCTTCAAAGTAGGAATCCCTGATAGAGATGATGAGGTAATTCAAGAGTTTGACCGTGCTAGAGGGTAAACTAGAAAGGACATTTACAGTGCTACTTGGAGATCTTATTGTAGACACCAAATTTTGAACCCTTGTTGTGTATAAAATTTTAAAATAAAGATTTTGAAAAGAAATAAAATAATGAAAACCGTCATGTATTGTGGAGCACGCGCCCCGTCAAATTAAACGCATGTTTCGTCTCGGAGCGCAAATTTCATTCCGTCATATGGTTTTCCTATTTTTGTGTTTTAGTCATACAATTCCGGCTTACAAATATAATTTTCCGTAAGTCGTAGTCAATAACTACAGCCAGCGGTTTAATAAAATGATTTGTAGTATAATCACGCTTGTCTTTACTAATTTGACGAGTTTACGTTAATTGTTTTAAGTTAGTTTTTCGAAAAACAGAAAAACGAGTCGCAATTAGGCTTCGGAATTTTAATCGTCTTTCAAAACCGGTAGGAATCAGTTTTCTTGATGATCAAGTCATTGTCCATTGGACAAATATTTAGAATATATTCTTTAACCACCAATCACATCCTTTTATCCATTAGTTAAGGAATAAAAATCATGAAAAGGAATAAGAATCAGAATCAAATCCAAAGTGTAAGAGCCAAGAATCCGATTTTTTTTTCCGAAGATTCGAGCTGTGCCAGGCACACGATCATGCGCCCAGCGCAAAACAGCTTTGTGCGCCAGACGCATGCCAGTGCGCCAAGCGCACAAGGCTGTGTCTAGCGTAGGTTCCTGCGTTGCACAGTTGACCAGTCAGCTTTTCCTTCACGTTTTTTGATGCATTTCTACGTATTAGTAGGGGTGTTCATAAAAAACCGAAACTAAAAAACCGTACCGAAATACCGAAAAACCGGTCAAAATGGGTGGTAATCGTACCGGTAAAAAAATATTTCAACGGTACTGTTACCGAATCAATAAAATTAACGGTTAAACGATACAGTTACGGTTATGATTTTTGAGTGAATGGTTAACCGAAATACCAAAATATCTTTTTTCTCTATTTAATTATTGTGAAACATTTTCAAACAATTATATTAATTCGAATATTTGTTACTAAGTTACAACAATTAGAGGAAGTATGTGATTATTTAAAAATTCTAGTACTAATATAATCACTATAATTAGGAAATGGAGTGAATTCTTAGTTTTAATTATGTTTTCCAATAGATTTATTATCTACTTTATAATTCATTTTATATTAGAGTATATATAATATTAAAATATATGCGCAAAAGAAATAAAAAATATATATGTACATTAAGTAAAACATAATAGTATAACTTAAATAACGGTTAATATAATGGTTAACCGAAAAACCGTACCGAAAAAACGGTTGACCGCTTAACCAATCTAAACGGTTACGGTTCACAAAAAGAGCGAACCGAAACTTTCGGTTACCGAACCGAAATGTTGTTTCGAGACGGTTAACCACCCATGAAGACCCCTACGTATTAGGATGTATTTAGGACGAGCTAAAACTCGGATTTTGCCTCATTAGTGTGAAGATAAAAAACAAATCTAAAGAGAATAAGAATATTGGTATTTCCAATAAATTTGATGATGTAGGAAGATTTGAGGGGATTTAGTGATGTCATTAGGGTGATGTCATTGGGGTGATGTCATTAAGATAATATAGGATGTTAAAAATCAGATTTTTGGGTGAAAAATCTAATTTTCTACCTTCTTCAAACCCTAATTCATCACCTCATTTCCCTATAAATACCCCCCTTTTTTTACTTCAAAAACAACTTCTCACAACTTGAAAATCTAAAACTTCCCAACTTCAATACTACTCTCATTCTCCATATTTCCTCTCTCTAAAAAATCTCATTCAAGAAAAAGAAAGAAAAAGTTATAATTTGGAAAATAATTAGCAAGTAAGAAGTTCATCAAAAGAAAACACAAAAAAGGGGTTCAATTAGTATTTAAGTGGATTTAGAAACTCACTTAGAAATTAAGAAAATCATAAAAAAAAAGTAGAAAACTTTGCAAAAGGAAGTGCATCATTGAGTTAGCAAGGTAAAGTTAAAGTTCTTGTTATTTTTCTTAATTATCTTCTTAATCACACATTTCTCTTTGTTTTCTCTTATCATTTTTTAATTTTTGGAGTGATTTGGGTATGTGGAATTCCTAATAGGTTCCCAACCTTAAATCACCTCACCTAGAATAGTCAACTCTAATGGGGAGACTTTTAGGAAATATGTGTTTATGTGATTTTTCTTAATCAAGTTGTTATTCATCACCAAAAAACATGTTTTCATAAAAGAAAATTCAAGTAGAGTTGTGCATAAACATCGCCATAAAAGAAAATGTGATGTTGTAATTATGGTCAGTTTCAATTTCGTACTGCATTTTATTTTTCGTCTGTATTATGTGAATAGTTTTCCTATGAAGCGCAAGACCTTTCCATCAACTGGGCTTTGGAATTTCTAAAAAATGAATTTTGTACAGATAATTAAAAATCATACAACATTGTTGTGCAAAACTGATTTTGTCTAGTACCACATAAGCTTGTTCCTTCAATAAAGTTCAAAATAAAATGCCACAAGCTGAACATAAGCTTGTTCCTTCAATCATACAAGCGTGTCTAGTACCACATCGGCGGCCACGCGAGCCCCTCTCCCTCCCCCTCCCACTTGGCGCACCCCACACATACTCCCCCCCCCGGCCCCACGCAAGCCCCCTCCCCTCGACCTCCCTCACGCCTCCCCCTCCCCCTCCCCCTCCCCCCGCCGCCGCATCCCCCTCCCGACCACCCCCACCCGCCGCGCCTCCCCCTCCCAGACCACCCCGGCCCGCATCCCCTCCCCTTCCCCCAAGAAATCGGTTGCCCCACCCCCTTCCCTTCCCCGCGAACTCGGTCGCTCCCCCCCCCCTTTTCCGCCGCCACCCCTGGCCACCGTGCGTCCCCCTCCCCATCTCCCACCCCTTCGGAGCGAATCTCGTGTCTCCCCCTCTCCCACCCTCGTTTCGGCCCAAAAGAAACGGAGGAGGCGACACTCTCCCACCATTGTTTACGCCGAAAAGAAATAGAGGAGGCGGCACTCTCCCACCGTCGTTTACGCCGAAAGAAACGGAGGATGCGGCATAGGAGGTGCCGAAAGTGAGAAGGTCGACTTTCTTGGAGATTGAAATTCCACGAGTGCGGGGAGGAGGGGGGCGTGGCCGCAGACGAGAGTGAGGGAGGAGGAGGGGGGACGAGTTTGGCCGGCGAGAGTGAGGGATGGGGGCATGGGGCTGCGTGGAGGGGAGGGGCTGCGTGGGGGAAGGGGGGGGGGGTTTGAGGTGAGGGGGCTGGGGTTGGGGTGAAGGGGGCTGGGGTTGGGTTAATTAGGTTTTAGGATTAATTAGGTTTAGGGTTAGTTAGAGTTTTAGGGTTTTTAGGTTTAATTAGGGTTTAATTACAGTTTTTTAGGTTAATTAATTAATTAATTAACGGAGAACTAACGTCCGTTAGCCAAAAATGGCATTTTTGGTATTTTTTGAAATGTCAGGGGTATCTGGTGAATTTTTTTAAATGTCAGGGGTATTTGGTGAATTTTGAAAAAAGTGGGGGTATTTGGTGAATAAATTTATTTGTCAGGGGTATTTGGTGAAAAAACCGTTTAGATAAAACCAAAAATATCAACTTGAAATTAGACATCAGTAGCTTTGCAAAAATATAAAAATCATATTCGTATGAATTTGATACAATTTTATCTCATTTTTACAAAAAGTTCATGCAAATCACTAAGTTCAAGAACACTGATTTTCTCTCCAGTTAAGAAAATAAATAAAAAAGGGTCTTAATAATGTCCAATGCAAGTGAAAATTTTTAGTCTAGTCCTTCAAAGTGTCTAGAATGTTCGTACCAAAATTCACTTCAAACTAAGTTCAGTAAGTTGGATTTCAAAGAATACATTGGATAAAAGTCCTGTTTTGACCGGTTTTAGTATAAAATTTACCATAATTCTATTTGTTACTAAAAGCTTGTGAAATTTTAACACAACATAAAGAACTCACTGACCCTATCCAAAGGTGTATGACATGCTCAATTTAACGCTTTGTACAGAAAGTTATGAATTTTGGAAGTTAGTATAAGAACAAAAGTGCAATCTGGAAAATGAAATAAAGTGATTAACTCAAATTTCATAAAAAATGTTTTCTTTATTACAAAATGTTAATTAAAAGTCATAAAATTTTAAGTTTCTCTTAAAATGATTCATTTTTATTATACAAATAAAAATCAATAAAAATCATCATAAAAAATCAAAATCAAAGAGGTTAATTAATCTTTAATTTTCACAAGTTTACAAATAAACATGAATTCCAAAGCCCATTCAAGAGGATGAAGATCAAGGAGCATCATGGTGAAGATCAAGATTAAAGACTTGTATAGATTATAGAGTTTGTACATATTGTTTTAATAATAGTTCTTTGTAAATAGTTATTACATCACTCATTAATGAAAAAAATGGAGATGTTTATGCATAATTTTCATAAATAGTTCAACAATTATTTTTTGAATAAAATGAGCAACCAATTTTATAAATATTGCATGTTGGGCCCAATATATCATAGTATATGAATTAAATGATCCAATCTCAATTAAGAGGAAAAATTGCAAATCTAACTAAATTAAATTGTATGATGATCCATCTTACATTTTAAAATTATTCTCCATCTTCAAATGAATCAATCATATAATTTAACATAATTAGATAGGTAATTATGATCTCCGAATTGATTTTAGGCCGTTTCACGTGTCTCACTTTAAATGGCCAAATTCCGATTAGTCAAACAAAAATCTCCAAAGTGTATCTCAAATTGATCATTTTTCTCAAAATGACTTAATAATCTTCAATTTAGATTCCTCATCCATCCAAAAGCCTTCAATTAGGAAGCAAACCTCTTTTCCTAAGACCTCTTGAAAATTATAAATGTGATCACTAATTAAGGTGGTTATTTCAATCTTTAATTAATCGCTAATTAGGGTGATTAACTCACACTTTTCTTTAATCACTAATTAGGGTGATTATCTCCAATCATTGGTTAATCGCTAATTAGGGTGATTAACTAAAACTCTTCATTTAATCACTAATTAGGGTGATTATCTTAAACCTTGGTTAATCACTAATTAGGGTGATTACTTTAATCTTTCCTACTCAATTAGTAATTA
Organism: Beta corolliflora; assembly: GCA_947648045.1. Lineage (NCBI taxonomy): Eukaryota > Viridiplantae > Streptophyta > Magnoliopsida > Caryophyllales > Amaranthaceae > Beta > Beta corolliflora. The sequence goes on from CANSZD010002872.1 coordinate 81,204, forward strand.
GGGTGATTATCTTAAACCTTGGTTAATCAATAATTAAGATGATTAACTTAACCCTTCTCATTTAATCACTAATTAGAGTGATTATCTTAAACCTTGAATAATCTCTAATTAGGGTGATTACTTTCTTCCTTCATTTTAATCGCTAATTAAGGTGATTATTTTGACCTTCATATTTAATCACTAATTAAGGTGATTATCTTAACCCCATTTCAATCACTAATTGGAGTGATTACCTCATATCAAATAGATTTGTTTAATTCTAAAGGTTAGTTATTCATAATCTATTCTTTCCTTTTATTCTCCAATGGAATTGGCCATTTAGGGTGAGACATAAGATCGAACTACGATGGTTTTTATCCATGCAATGAGTGGATTCCAATCCCGCAATGATTGGTACGTAGTGCAACTTCAATGTTCAAACCTACCATGTACAAATGATATATTGGCCCTCTTAAAAATGATTGATGTGTATATGTGCAAATTATGTGATTTTTCTTTCTTTTGAATAGCCATGATTACTTTAAAATGGAAAATAACACATTTAGTAACAGCCCGTTCTGTAGAATGGAAGAGGAGACGAGTTCCAGATGTTCGCACCTCTTAACCTAAACCCCGAACCCTATCTCATGGTATGAAAGACCAATTTAAAGAAAAGCCTTATCCATATGAAGTCATCATCGTTTTAAATGATATTTCCTGACATTGATTTTAAAACGATTTACTAAATAAATTTGTCCCTATCCAGATATTAATAGGGTGGCGATTTCAAAGTTTTCTAAAACTCATAGTCCAATGAGAGACTTTTGTGGGATTCAGACCGTTGATTAAGACAGTAATAAATCGGGTACCACAGGCTGGCAACTCCACTGGGGACTATACTTCCACTTGAAGTATATGAGGTTCAAAACCTGAACAATGCGTTATTTTCCATATGTATATATAATAAAAAAAATTTAATCATGGCTATTCACAATTTAATTTTTGTATATAGCATGCTTATGTGAAAATTACGTGTGCTTGGTAATTTATCGATCCATACACGCGCACTCTTTTAACCATTTTCTTACTAGGTCTGATACCTCTGTCTATTAGCAAGAGTCAAAATTTTAGAATGACAAATTAATGAATTATGGGCGTAAAACCTGCATCCGCGAGCTATTGAGTCCGGCTCTGTCGGGAGCGTCCACCCTCGATGGACACAATGGAAGTGACTAGAGGCCACTTTAACATAATCTCTCCATAGCCGAATCTCCTTTAAGTCTAAAAAAAATAATAACAAGTCAAAGAAATCTAATGAAAAATCCAAAACAAATGATAGAGTCAAGGTTTCACACCTTTTAATAAATGATAACTGAAATTGGGGTTAATTTTTTTTTTTCAAATATATCATTTCTTTCATTCCCAACAAAAGAAAAAAAAAAAGAAGAAACGAAGTTTGGACAAAATTTTTGTGCTAACTTTTCATCTCATTTCACGGGAACTGCTTGGGCCGCTCGGGATCTAGGTCGATTCGCCGAGTTCGACCATAGTGAACGTTTGTAGACACCAAATTTTGAACCCTTTTCGGATAAATAAAGATTTTGAAAAGAAATAAAAATAACAAAAAACCGTCATGCATCGTGGAGCGCGCGCCCGTCAAATGCGTGTTTCGCCCAAGAGCGCGAGTTTCATTCCAACGTACGGTTTTCTATTTTTGCGTATTAGTCATGCGTTTTCGGCTTAGAAACATAATTTCTGTGAGTCGTAGTCAATAACTACAACCACCATTTTAATAAAACGATTTGTAGTATAATCATACTCGTCTTTATTAATTTGGCGAGTTTTCGTTAATTGTTTTAAGTAAGTCTTTTGAAAAAAAAAGCGAGTCGCGATTAGGCGTCGGGATTTTAGTCGTAACCCAAAACCGGTAATAATCAGTTTTCTTGATGGTCAAGTCATTATTCATTGGATAAAGAATAAGAATATATTCTTTATCCATTAATCACATCCTTTATCCATTAGTTAGAGAATAAGAATCATGAAAAGATGTGAGAATAAGAATCAAATCCCATGTGTAAGAGGGGGAATCCGGATTTTTTTCGGAAGAATAGAGTTTGCGTCAAGCACACAAGCGTGCCTGCGCCGGACGCGAGCCTTGCGCCTAACGCACGACATCGTACCTAGCGCGAGCTCCTGCGTTTGGCGCAGCGTCCTAATCAGTTTTGTTTGCACGTTTTTCGATGTATTTTTTTACGTATTAGGATGTTTAGGGAAGAATATTTTCTGAAAATCTGATTTTGCTTCATTTATGAGAAAATCCAAAAAAGAATAAGAATATTTGTGTTTCTAAAGAGATTTGATGATGTCATTAGGGTGAGGTCATTATAGTGATGTCATTAGGGTAATTAAGGATGAAGAAAATCAGATTTTTTTGGGGTAAAAAATCTTATTTTCTACCTCTTTGAAAACCTAGTTCACCTCCCTCATTTCTCTATAAATACTATAACAACCCATAATTTTGCTCCTAGTTTTTCCGCAAAAGTTTTCCCTAAAACTATTATTTTCTCTAGATTAATGATTTTTATTCTTTATACTTTGGGAGCCGAATTATTATTTTATTATATGGTGTGTTAATGTGTGGATTATATTTATATTTATAATATAATTTATTAGAATTATTTTCATTATTAAGTATTTTCAAAGTTTTGGCGCGATTTAGGAATTTATCGATATGTCGCGTGACGGACTTTTGATGCGTGGACCTTTGATGACTTGGGCCGAAATCATCTTGGTGTACTTGGGCTTGGACAGCCGGCTATGGGGAGGGAGAAGGAATAAGTTTCTCTTCTTTTATTTCATTTCTTTTAATTTTTTTTTTTTGAAAGGAAAACTCCAATAGTGCATTAATCAATGGACAAAGCGTCCGAAAGTACATAAGGGCTAATCTCTGCTGGACAATGATTCTCCCACACTTATTCCACCCCAAAAGGCACTATCTTAGCAAGATGGTGAGCTACAAAGTTCCCACCTCTTTTCACATGAGACCAAACTACAGAATAAAAACAAGAGCTAAAAGATAAAATATCCTCTAAGACAGTATCAAAATCAGACATAAATACTGTAGCTTTGGTGAGACGAGAGATTAGAACTTGGCTATCCGACTCCAAAATGATATCTTCATAACCATTCCTCTAAGCAAGTTGTAAGGTCTACTCTCGCAATCTCCGAAGGCCACCATGCTCGTACTCTTCGAGTCGCCGCAAACAAGTACATCACCCTCTCTCATCCCTTGCCACGATGCCCATCCCAATCCACCCTTCCACGGCTAAAGAAGCATTCGCATTTATCTTGACCACACCCGAAGGTGGAGCGCTCCAAGAGTTCGCACTAGGGGCCGACGAGGGACATTTTTCTTATGGACTTGTTGGGTATAAGTGTTATACTCCATAACTTGTCTCCTCACACGCGCAAGTATTACATCATCTGGGGATACATGATCATTAAAAACTTTTTGATTTCTCTCCATCCACAAATTCCACAACAAAATGGCAGCGCATTGTCGAGCTTTTGCCTCACCTTGCGACCACACCAGCAGCGTCTCACTCTAATCTGCTACAGCACTTCGAGCCAACGCCTCGCATCCACACTCGGACCACATACTTCGCACTCGAGGGCGCAACACTAGCGCATGAAGGCTAGTCTCTTCGGCGTTCGCACACCCTGGGCATGTTGCAACTTCCATCATATGGCGACGCTTTAGCAAAGCTCTCGTGGGCAAGGTTTGTGTGCAAAGCCTCCACATAAAATGTTTCACCTTTGGCGATACATCCATGCCCCATATTTCCTTCCATGCCTCATGAAAATTACCTAAGTCACCTCCCTTGCCAAGCATATAAGCAGTTTTTGTAGAGTATAACCCATCTTTTGAATAAGCCCAAGTAAGAGAGTCATTAGGGGCTCTCCCACTTAAAGGTATAGACAAAATGCGTTGTTGGTCTCGATCATTGAAATGAAGAAGAAGATCAGTTCTCCATTCCATTCTTGAAGCATCAATTAAATCACTAACCTTATTAACATCATCAATTCGTGGGCTAGTAATAAATCTTCCCTCTTCACCAACAACCCAAGGGTCCTCCCAAATGCTAACTTGAGTTCCATCACCAATCCTCCACAATACTCCTTCTTTGATCAAAGCTTTGGCACTCCAAATACTACTCCATGAATAGCTCCTTGCATAGCCCAAAGAGGCTTCTAGAAACGACGTTTTAGGATAGTACTTGGCTTTCATCACTCTTCCCATCAGAGATTCCGGATGCTGAACTAATCTCCAGGCTTGTCTACCAAGTAAATCATCATTAAACACTCTCAAATCCTTAAATCCCATCCCACCTAAAAATTTAGGAGTGCACATATCCTCCCAACTCTTCCAATGAATTTTCCGGTTTGGTCCAGTTTGTCCCCAAAAGAAACGCGCCATGGCCGAACTGATTTTTTCAATGATCGAACAAGGAAGTTTATACACACCCATCAGATAAGTAGGAATCGCCTGAATCACGGACTTGAGAAGTATCTCTTTCCCGGCCCGAGACAACAATTTCTCTTTCCATCCCTGCAATTTCTTCCAAATTCTGTCCACTAGAGCTGTAAACATAACTTTTTTAGATCTCCCTACAACAGTAGGTAAACCCAAATATTTGCAATGTCTGTCAACTTGTCTCATGTTAAGAACTCCCATTAATTCTTCTTGTTGTTCAGTACTAACTCCTTTGCTAAAAGACACCTCCGACTTTTCATAATTAATTTTTCGCTTGGGATCTTTGCTTCATACTTGGTTGAGTATATCAACAATAGTTACGCATTCCTGTTGGGTAGCCCTCGCAAAGAGAAGACTGTCATCAGCAAAAAGAAGATGAGAAATTTCTGGACCATTTCGACTAGCCTTAGCTCCATGAATTTTTCTTTCCTGCACTTTCCTCTGTAACAAGTGAGAAAAAGCATCAACCACAAGAATAAACAGGTAAGGAGAGAGAGGATCCCCCTGTCTAAGACCCCGAGATGGAGTAACATCACCACATACTCTTCCGTTCAGAATAAAAGAATATGAAACTGTAGACACCCAAGCCATCACCAAGTTGACCCATCTTCCATCGAAACCCATGGTAAGAAGCGGAGTTTAGTATAAATCCCCACTCAACCCTGTCATATGCCTTGCTCATATCCAGCTTCAGGGCAATGGTCCCTCTGCGCCCCTTACTTCTTTTCTTCATAGTATGGAACAGTTCAAGAGCAATGATGGCATTATCAGTGATTAGACGCCCCGGAACAAAAGCACTCTGATTCTCAGACACAACATGAGGGAGAATATTTTTCAGACGCATCACCAGAGTTTTAGTAACTAGCTTATACAAGACATTGCACAAACTAATAGGTCTAAAATCTAACAGAGAAGTCGGAGTTTTAACTTTAGGAATTAAAGCTATGTTAGTTTTATTTACATGATTAGGGGAAGTCACACCATGTAAAATATTACTAACAAAACTAGTTACATCATTCCCTACAATATGCCAAAAACGCTGATAAAAAATAGCATGCATACCATCGGGCCCCGGGGCCTTACATGGGTGCATCTGAAGCAAAGCAGCGTGGATCTCTTCTTTTGTGTATGGCTTAAGAAGAATGCTATTATACTCTGCGGTAATAGTGCGGCTCACATGAGATAACACTTCGTTCGGTGATGCACACTTGGTGACGTCGAAGAAAAAGAGTCATATAATACTCCCCTATTACTTCTTCCAACTTCTCATCATCAGTCTGCCAAATATTATTTTCATCAAAAGGCCTTCTATTTTATTTCTTTTCTTCCTCTGAGAAGCTTTGTGATGAAAGTAACTAGTATTGCGATCTCCATCCTTCACCTCAAGAACTCTAGATCGGAGATACCAATAAGCTTCATGTTTCCAGTTTAAATCATCAAGCAAAGTCTCAAGTTTTGCGGACTCTTCACAACTTTCCTGCGTGATACCTCGTTGTTGCGCTTCTTTCAAAGCTTTTTCGGCTTTGGCAATCTGCAACCCAAAGCTATCAAAATAATTCTTACTCTGATGACTCTTGGTAGTTTGTAACCCCATAACCCCCCTAATCATTTCTCCTAAACCCTTCATTTTTTTTCCTTGCCATAAAATTCTGATATTTATTAAAAGAAGTTCAGCATCATTCTCATTTAACCCTCACCGTTTTCAAGAAAAGAAAGAGAGAAAAGGAAGAGGAAAAGAATAGAAAGGTTCAACCCGGTTTTTCCTATCACACCTTCACGAAAATAACCGTAGCCGGAGATCTAACCGTTGGATCGTCTTCAAATTTGGACAGAACGTTTACAACATCTTGTTCTTAACTTTGACCGGAGAGATTTAGAATCCGAGCTTCTGATCACCGGGAATCATGGTCGGAACAGAGCAGTTCGAAACAAGAGTTTTCAACGATCAAGAAGAAAATGCCTAGTGACTTGTTGCTACAATTCTCGTTCGTTGTGCTTTGGGGTTAGAAGAGGAATTGTATGCGTAACTCTTAACTATCTCTTTAGTCTCAGCTCTCCTCCCGACGATCCAGGTAACTAGTAGTTATCTTAGAACCATAGTGATTAGAGTATTATTCGGTATTAGATCATACGCTAGGAATTATTTAAAATACTTTTTGAATGAAATTATTGACGAAATTTGACATGAATATACTTGATGCATGCTGTGTGAATATTTATAAAGAAAAATAATTTTCGTCTGATTTTTTAGTATTTATTTAATTTAATTGGTATTTTGTGCGTTTTTGGCTTATTTGCATAATAATTATTAAACGAATGTTAAAATTACTGAAATTATTTTTGTGGATCATGTTATATGTGTAGTATGTATTCCATGCCTTGGAACAATATTTTCCTACTGTTTACCTATTTATTTAATTGATATATCTGTTTTTGCATTATCGTTTCTGTCAGTATATAAATCATGAAAATTATTTCTGGAAGCCTAAAAATTCATTTCTTTGTAGATTATGTATTTCGTGAGTTTATGCATGTTAGGTAAATTTTTGGTAATTTCTGGGCGTTTATTTTTATTTTTAATTATTATATTGGCTTTATTGAGTAATCTGTAAATTAACGTTTAAAAATACTTTTAGAGTCCTAAAATTATAAATAAAAATTTTACCATGCCAGTAGAAACATTAGGGTCGTATGATAATTTTTTCGTGATTTTACTGATCGAACTTATTAGTTTAATAATTATTATTGTGTTTTTGTTGTGAAATTGAGGATACTCTTTTATATTATTTGAGAGCTTGTTAATCAGAAATAATTTGTAATCAATTATGTTCTTGGTCGCTGATGTTCAGTAGGTTGCAGTAAGTATTATTGGGTATCATTATGTTTATGTTTTGATTTATGAGAAAAATGATTAATTGTTACTACTCTTTTATTGAATAAGCCTTGGAGTTAATTGGTGATGTATTTTTGATTGAATTGTTGGTGCTATAAAAACTAGTTTAATATCATTGTTGATGTTTAGAGATGTTCAAGTGTTTATTGTGGGAGATATCTATTGTAAGTTTGTAAGTTACTACTTTGAGGATTTTTGAAGAATTATTTTTGATGAATTATGGGTATAAGGCCGGGTGGCATCCCTTTTGACGAATGTTTTTGAGATGAATGATACTTTGATGATATTTATGATTTTATTTTGAGATAAGAATATCGATTGGGATAGATGTAGTCCCGATGAAGAACATGCCAACCACTGGTTTCTGAGCTAGGGAGTACACCAGGGTTAATTGTTGTCGTCCAAGAGGTCGGGGAGTTCTGCGTGTTCTCTGCATCGGGAGTTTGGCCATTCTTAGACACGGGCGGTGGGGAACGTAAGCCCATGGGCGACACGGAGATTGCGATACGACAAACCTTAGGAAGTGGTGCGATTCATTGGCGTTCGGTTTCGACTCGATAACTTATTTTACCTATACTTTTATTTTTATAAAAGTACTCTTGAGATGATTTATTTATTTTTATCCAACTCACTTGCTATTTATTATTCATTTGCGTTATTTGTGAGTTATATGGAAGTGGATGCATATTGTAGTTGACTTGACTTTATTATTTCCTTTCTTATTAATCTATATACGGATCATGCTTTGATTTCTTTTTTTGGGAGACCTAGTTACTCCCCAGCGATTGTGGATTGTTGTTATATATTTTGCGGAGTTATGTTGATGGGAATCTTCTTTGGTTTTGGGTTCGGGTTGAGTTGTGAGCATTAAAATGTTAGATGTTTTAGGCCTAGACTTTTAGTTAGTTGAAGAGTTAGTTTTATCTTATGGATATTACTTTAATTAATTTAATTTATTTATACTATTTACTTATGTTGGTTTATCACTTAGTTATTTAACGCATTTCTTGTAGTAGTGACATTCCCAGAAGACGATGTTTCCGCCATCGTCCTATTAATACTATTATTATTTCTTTCTTTTGCGCCTTGAAATTCTGGGGTGTTACAGTTGGTATCAGAGCAAAACGCTCCTAAACTCTGAAACAGAGTTGCTAATGATTTTTTAGAATTATTAGTTAGCCATATGAGATAAAATTTGTTTAGAATTAAGTTTAGTAGTTTCACTATAATGAGAGTGTTATGGGTAGAGTAAGTAAAGGGAAGCCTTATGGGAATATGGTGTGCTCTCATGCTGATGGAGCATATGTTATATGTATAGTTACTTGAATTATTGGTGGAATTAGTCTACCAAGTTTGTTAATCTTATGTGCAGGGCCTCTTACATGTAATTTATTTTCTCTTTTATCGAGTCGCTAGCGAAGTAATTTATAGCCTTCTCGGTTTAGTTGTGTGTTTAATTTATTTTGTGTTTTGCAATTTAAAGATAAACTTTAATTTTATTTTAATATAGTCTTATGTGTTGCATTGCTTTTATTTTTTTTGCTAGTTGCTTGATAGTATATGTTATTATGTGAGACGGTATATACTTTATGTTCTTTTTCAATTAAGTGTTGTTTTTTTATGTGAGTACTACGTATCTGTTTTATTATTTACAAAACTTTTCAGTTTGAATTTATATTCCAAATTATATTTTAGATCTTTGAACTTAATAAATTTTATACTTATGTTAGAGTTATTTTTTGACTTTCAAATTTTGTTATTGTTAATATTTTGACATACTCTTTTGAAAAATGTTTAATTTCAATTGTTTTATAATGGTTTGGAAAAAGAAAGGGGTTATGAAATTGTCTTTCAAGATATTCTTCAAATTTCTCTTACCGTTTTTGACCATCTATATTTATAAATATTTTCCTTTTAATATTTTTATTTTTCATGCTAATCCTTGTTTAGCCTTTAATTATGGTGATAAGTTTTGTAGTCTTTGAAAATAAAAGTACTTTAATGAGTTGTTTTGGTGTTAGATTGAAATGTAGACGCAAACTATTTTGTTTTAAAGGTTAGCATTCAACAACTTTTACTTTACTTACTTTTCTTATTAGCATTTTTTTTTTCCAACTCAAATGCGTAAAACGATCTCATTTACTGTTTGTTTGTTTCTTGTTTAAATATTTAATGCTTTCTCATTTCATAGCAAAATTTTGGTTGTTTTCATTACTTCTAATTTAAATCTCTGATTTTGTCTGATCTGTTTTATATTCTTTGAAAACGAAATTTATATACTCAGTCTAAATTTTAAACTTGTTTAAGTTGATATTAAGTCATAATGGGTGATTCCTTTGACTTGTATGTCAATTTGATAAGTCTAAATTTTAAACTTGTTTAGGTTGATATTGAGTCATAATGGGTGATTCCTTTGACTTGTATGTCAATTTGATAAGTTGACACATTTTGACTATTTTGATTTAACTTCCTTTTTGAGTTGACATTAAGTTTATATTGGGTGATTCCGTTAAACTTTAATGTTGATTTGATAAGAAGACTTTCAAATATTGTTTTGTTGATACTAGGTTGCAATGGGTGGTTCCATGCACATTTGTGTCGACTTGGCAAATTTTAAAATTGTTGTTTATTATTTAGTATTTTATCGCTATTTATTAGTGTTTCGTCGTTGTGAAATTTATTTTAAAGTTATCAATTTCTTTTGCGAACTTAAAATTTCATATATATGTTTAGGAGGCGTACGCTCTTATAACATATGTCATGACTTGTGTTCGTAAGTGCTATTTTAATAAAGCAGGTAGCTACTCTTTATTAAAGTGTTCTTATCTCTTTAAGTAGAGTATAAGCCCGTGTGGTTAGCTCTATTTAAATTGGTTTGGCTATCTATTTACGAACTTTTTCTTCTTGGTTTCTTTTCTAAAAATATTTATGTATGGTCGGATTTATTCTTTTATAATTTTACGTAAATATTTGTTCCTGCTTCTTTTACAAAATTACTTATAGTTTATTGTGCAAACGTTTTTACCTTAAACTTTTTACTTGTCTGTAGTTCTTCCACATTTTATAAAGGATGGTTGTTACCATACTTCTCTACTATACAACTCTTTTTGGTCTTCCAAAATAAAATATATATATTATTTGAGTTATCAAATTTTATACCTGCAAAGTTGTTTAGTTCTTAACTAAAATCCATCGATTTCTGTTTTCTTAATGTTTTTTATTTAGAGTATTTTCTTTTGTCTCTTGGTTGTTTTAAAGTTTCGAGGACGAAACTCTTTTAAGGAGGGGAGATTGTAACAACCCATAATTTTGGTCCTAGTTTTTCCGCAAAAGTTTTTCCTAAAACTATTATTTTCTCTAGATTAATGATTTTTATTCTTTATACTTTGGGAGCCGAATTATTATTTTATTATATGGTGTGTTAATGTGTGGATTATATTTATATTTATAATATAATTTATTAGAATTATTTTCATTATTAAGTATTTTCAATGTTTAGGCGCGATTTAGGAATTTATCGATATGTCGCGTGACGGACTTTTGGTGCGTGGACCTTTGATGACTTAGGCTGAAATCATCTTGGTGTACTTGGGCTTGGACAGCCGGCTATGGGGAGGGAGAAGGAAGAATTTTCTCTTCTTTTATTTCATTTCTTTTAATTGATGACTCTTGGTAGTTTGTAACCCCCATAACCCCTCTAATCATTTCTCCTAAACCCTTCATTTTTTTTCCTTGCCATAAAATTCTGATTTTTTATTAAAAGAAGTTCATCATCATTCTCATTTAACCCTCACCGTTTTCAAGAAAAGAAAGAGAGAAAAGGAAGAGGAAAAGAATAGAAAGGTTCAACCCGGTTTTTCCTATCACACCTTCACGAAAATAACCATAGCCTGAGATCTAACCGTTGGAGCGTCTTCAAATTTGGACAGAACATTTACAACATCTTGTTCTTAAGTTTGACCGGAGGGATTTAGAATCCGAGCTTTTGATCACCAGGAACCATGGTCGGACAGAGCAGTTCGAAACAAGAGTTTTCAACGATCAAGAAGAAAATGCCTAGTGACTTGTTGCTACAATTCTCGTTCGTTGTGCTTTGGGGTTAGAAGAGGAATTGGATTATATGCGTAACTCTTAACTATCTCTTTAGACTCAGCTCTCCTCCCGACGATCCAGGTAACTAGTAGTTATCTTAGAACCATAGTGATTAGAGTATTATTCGGTATTAGATTATACGCTAGGAATTATTTAAAATACTTTTTGAATGAAATTATTGACGAAATTTGACATGAATATACTTGATGCATGCTGTGTGAATATTGTATAAAGAAAAATAATTTTTGTCTGATTTTTTAGTATTTATTTAATTTAATTGGTATTTTGTGCGTTTTTGGCTTATTTGCATAATAATTATTAAACGAATGTTAAAATTACTGAAATTATTTTTGTGGATCATGTTATATGTGTAGTATGTATTCCATGCCTTGGAACAATCTTTGCCTACTGTTTACTTATTTATTTAATTGATATATCTATTTTTGCATTATCGTTTCTGTCGGTATATAAATTATGAAAATTATTTACGGAAGCCCGAAAAATTCATTTCTTTGTGGATTATGTATGTTTATTCATGTTAGGTAAATTTTTAGTAATTTTGGGCGTTTATTTTTATTTTTAGTTATTATATTGGCTTTATTGAGTAATCTGTAAATTAACGTTTAAAAATACTTTTAGAGTCCGAAAATTATAAATAAAATTTTACCATGCCGGTAGAGCCATTAGGGTCGTATGATAATTTTGCATGATTTTGCTGATCGAGACTTATTAGTTTAATAATGATTATTGTGTTTTTGTTGTGAAATTGAGGATACTCTTTTATATTATTTGAGGAGCTTGTTAATCGAAATAATTTGTAATCAATTATGTTCTTGGTCGCTGATGTTCAGTAGGTTGCAGTAAGTATTATTGGGTATCATTATGTTTATGTTTTGATTTATGAGAAGAAAAATGATTAATTGTTACTACTCTTTTTATTGAATAAGCCTTGGAGTTAATTGGTGATGTATTTTTGATTGAATTGTTGGTCTTTGTAAAAACTAGTTTAATATCATTGTTGATGTTTTGAGATGTTCAAGTGTTTATTGTGGGAGATATCTATTGTAAGTTTGTAAGTTACTACTTTGAGGATTTTTTGAAGAATTATTTTTGATGAATTATGGGTATAAGTAGGGTGGCATCCCTTTTGGCCGAATGTTTTGAGATGGATGATACTTTGATGATATTTATGATTTTATTTTGAGATAAGAATATCCGGTGGGATAGATGTAGTCCCCAGTGAAGAACATGCCAACCACACTGGTTTGCGAACTAGGGGTACACTTGGGTTAATTGTTGTCGTCAGGAAGTCGGGGAGTTACGTGTTCTACCCTGCATCGGGAGTTTGGCCATTCTTAGACACGGGCGGTGGGAACGTAAGCCCATAGGCGGCTGGAGATTGCGATCGACAAACCTTAGGAAGTTAATTGCGATTCCGGCGTTCGGTTTCGACTCGATAACCTTGTTTTACCTATACTTTTTATTTTTATAAAGTACTCTTGAGATGATTTATTTATTTTTATCCAACTCACTTGCTATTTATTATTCATTTGCGTTATTTGTGAGTTATATGGAAGTGGATTTGCATATTGTAGTTGACTTGACTTTATTATTTCCTTTCTTATTAATCTATGCGAGATCATGCTTTGATTTCTTTTGTTTAGGGAGAACTGCTAGTTACTCCCCAGCGATTGTGGATTGTTGTTATATATTTTGCGGGTTGTGTTGATGGGAATCTTCTTTGGTTTTGGGTTCGGGTTGAGTTGTGAGCATTAAAATGTTAGATGTTTAGGCCTAGACTTTTAGTTAGTTGAAGATTAGTTTTATCTTGTGGATATGTACTTTAATTAATTTAATTTTTTTATACTATTTACTTATGTTGGTTTATCATAGTTATTTAAACGCATTTCTTATGCAAGTAGTGACATTCCCGAGGAAGACGATATTGTTTCCGCCATCGATCACTGCATTAATACTATTATTTCTTTCTTTGCGCTTTTGCAAAGTGCAGGGGTGTGCGGAGTTGGTATCGAGCAAAACGCTCTAAACTGCAGAAACGAGAGTTGCTAATGATTCTTTAAATTATTAGTTAGCCATAGGAGATAAAATTTGTTTAAATTAAGTTTAGTAGTTTCACTATAATGAGAGTGTTATGGGTAGAGTAAGTAAAGGGAAGCCTTGTGAATGTGGTGTGCTCTCATGTGATGGAGCATATGTTATATGTATAGTTACTTGTATTATTGGTGGAATTCGTCTACCAAGTTTGTTAATCTTATGTGGGGGCCTGCTACATGTAATTTATTTTCTCTTTTATCGAGTCTGTATTTGGCAAATGTTTATAGCATACCGGTTTAGTTGTGTGTTTAACTTGAGGATTTTTATTTTTGTGTTTTGCAATTTAAAGATAAACTTTAATTTTATTTTTAATATAGTCTTATGTGTTGCATTGCTTTTAATTTGTTCTTGGTTGCTTGATAGTATATGTTATTATGTGAGACGGTATATACTTTGGGTTTTAAGCACGCAATTAGGTGTTGTTTTTTATGTGAGTACTACGTATCTGTTTATTATTTGCAAAAGAAACAGGTTTAGTTATATTCAATATATTTTGAATCTTTGAACTTAATAAATTTTATACTTATGTTAGAGTTATTTTGACTTTTAAAATTTTATTATTATTAATATTTTGACATACTCTTTTGAAAAATGTTTAATTTCAATTGTTTTATAATGGTTTGGAAAAAAGAAAGGGGTTATGAAATTGTCTTTCAAAATATTCTTCAGAAGTTTCTCTTATGCGTTTTGACCATCTATGTTTATAAATATTTTCCTTTTAACATGTTTTATTTTTCCGTACTGTCTATTGTTTAGCCTTTAATTATGGTGATAAGTTTGTAGTCTTTGTGAAAATAAAAGTACTTTAATGATTTGTTTTTGGTGTTAGATTGAAATGTGGTATGGCTATTTTGTTTTAAGGTTAGCATTCTTGACTTTTACTTTACTTACTTTTCTTATTAGCTTTTTTTCAACTCAAATCGTAAAGCAGTCTCTTTCTATATGTTTTCTTTGTTTGTTTGTTTCTTGTTTAAATAGTAAGTGCTTTCTGCATTTTCATATGGAATTTTGCAGTTTGATTTTCATTGCTTCTTATTTAAATCTTTGATTTAATCGTCATTTTATATTCTTTTTTGTAAGCTTGAAATTTATATACTGGAATTACAAATTTTAAACTTGTTTAGGATGATATTATGTCATAATGGGTGATTCCTTTGACTTGTATGTCAATTTGATAAGATCTAAATTTTAAACTTGTTTAGATTGATGAAATTGCATGTGGGTGATTAAGCTTTGACTTGTATGTCGATTTGATAAAGTTGACACATTTTGACTATTTTTGATTTTAGCCTTTGCGTTGTGATATTAGTTTATATTGGGTGATTAGTTAAACTTTAATGTTGATTTGATAAGAAGACTTCGAATATTGTTTTGTTGATACTAGGTTGCAATGGGTGGTTCCATGGACATTTGTCGACTTGGCAAATTTTAAAATTGTTGTTTATTATTTAGTATTTATCGCCTATTTGTTAGTGTTTAGATTAAGATTTAATGAAATTTATTTTAAAGTTATCAATTTCTTTGCGAACTTAAAATTTCATATATATGTTTAGGAAATGGCTCTTGTAACTTTACACCATGGCATGTAGCAATGTTATAAGTGCTATTTTAATAAAGCGGGTTATACTCTTTATTAAAAGTGTTAACTATCTCTTTAAGTGGAGTATAAGTAGTGTTAGTTATTTCATTTAAATTGGCTTGGCTATCTATTTACAGAACTTTTTTTCTTCTTTGGTTTCTTTTCTAAAAAAATATTTATGTAGCGAGTGGTTTATTCTTTTATAATTTTCACGTAAATATTTATTCTACTTCTTTAAAAATTACTTATAATTTTATTGTGCAAAGCGTTTTATAAACTTTTTTACTTGTACGTAGTTCTTCCATTTATAAGGATGGTTGTTACCATACTTCTCTATATACAACTCTTTTTGATCTTCCAAAATAAAATATATATTATTTGAGTTATCAAATTTTATGCACACAAAGTTGTTTAATTCTTAACTAAAATCTATATGGATTTACATTTTCTTAAGTATTCTTTGTTAGATTTTCTTTTTTGTCTGCTTGGTTGTTGTTTTTGAAGTTTAGAGGAATGAAACTCTTTTAAGAGGAAGTGTAACAACCCACTTAATTTGAATGGTTTTTCATAAAAGTTTTCCACAAAAACTATTATTTTCTCTACGTTAATGATTTTTATTCTTTATGCTTTTTTTTTTTGGGAGCAGTTATTATTTTATTATATGGTGTGTTAATGTGTGGATTATATTTATATTTACTAATATAATTTATTAGAATTATTTTCATTATTAAGTATTTTCAAAGTTTAGGCGCTATTTAGAGATTTATCGATATGTCGCGTGACGGGGGACTTGCAGTCTGCGTGGACCTTTGATGACTTGGGCCGAGTCATCTTGGGTGTGCCCAGGCTTGGACAGCCGGCTATGTGGAGGGAGGAAGCTTCTCTCTTCTTTTATTTCATTTTTAATTGATGACTCTTGGTAGTTTGTAACCCTCGCCCCTAATCTTGTTTCTCTAAACTCTTCATTTTTCCTTGCTGCATAAAATTCACCACTCACGTGAAGAAGTTCATCATCGTTACTCATTTAACCCTCCGTTTTCAAGAAAATAAAGAGAAAAGGAAGAGGAAAAGAATAGAAAAGGTTAAGACCCAGGTTTTCTATCACACCTTCACGAAAATAACCGTAGCCGGAGATCTAACCGTTGGAGCGTCTTCAAATTTGGACAGAACGTTTAACATCTTGTTCTTAAGTTTCACCGGAGCGCGATTTAGAATCCGGGCTTTGATCCGCGGGAATCATGGTCGGAACAGATGATTAGAGCAAGGGATTTTCAACGTCAGAAGAAAATGCCTAGTGACTTTATTGCTACAATTCTCGTTCGTTGTGCTTTGGGGTTAGAAGAAATTGGATTATGTCCCTTCAACTTTCATAACTATCTCTTTAGACTCAGCTCTCCTCCAGTGATCCATTAACTAGAAAGTAATTTTATGTAGAACCATAGAAAGTGAGTTAAAGTATTATTAGGTATTAGATTATACGCTAGGAATTATTTAAAATATTTTGAATGAAATTATTGTGAGAATTTGACATGAATATACTTGATGCATGCTGTGTGAATGTTGTATAAAGAAAAATAATTTTCGTCTGATTTTTATTATTTATTTAATTTAATTTGGGTATTTTGTTCGTTTTTGGCTTATTTGCATAATAATTTATTAAGCGAATGTTAAAATTACTTTTTAGAGTATTTTTAAATGGATCATGTTATATGTGTAGTATGTATTCCATGCATGGAACAATCTTTGCCTACTGTTTCTTGTTTATTTAATTGATATATCTGTTTTTGCATTATACGTTTTGCATCGGTATATAAATCATATTTAAGAGCACAAAATTCATTTCTTTGTAGATTATGTATTTTGGCGAGTTTATGCATATTCGGTAAATTTTGGTAATTCTTTGGGCGTTTTATTTTTATTTTTAATTATTATATTGGCTTTATTGAGTAATCTGTAAATTAACGTTTAATATACTAGAGTCCAAAAATTATAAATAAAATTTTTGAAAATTATGATATTAGAATACATTAGGGTAGTATGATAATTTTGCGTGATTTTACTGATCAAACTTATTAGTTTAATAGAAGTGTGTGGGTTTTGTTGTGAAATTGAGGATACTCACTTTTAAATTATTTGAGAGCTTGTTAATCGAAATAATTGTAATCAATTATGTTCTTGGTCGCTTTGATGTTTAGTAGGTTGCGATGAAATGTTATTGGGTATTAGTATGTTTTATGTTTTGATTTATGGGAAGTAAATTGAATTGTTACTACTCTTTTATTCGGAATAAACTGCTTGGAGTTTAGTGGTGATGTATTTTTGATTGAATTGTTGGTCTTGTAAAAACTAGTTTAATATCATTGTTATTTGATGTTTAGAAGGAGATGTTCTAGTATTTATTGGCCAGGAGATGTTTTGTTAGTTTTGTAGTTACTACTTTGAGTTTTGAAGAATTATTTTTGATGAATTATGTGTATAAGTGAATTGATCCTTTACGATGTTTTTGAGATGAATGATACTTTGATGATATTTTTGATTTTATTTTGAGATAAAATATCCGATTGGGATAGATGTAATCCCGGTGAAGAACATGCAATCCTGGTTTCTTGCGGGGAGACCTAAAGGTACACACAGGTTATTATTTTGTCCGAGGAGGTGGGGAGTTTTGGGGTGGCTCACCACCACCATCGGGTTTAGCCATTCTTAGACACGGCGGTGGGAGCGTATGAGCCATAGGCCAGGCTGGAGATTGCGATCGACAAACCTTAGGAAGTGGTGCCACGATTCAGTGGCGTTCACAGTTTGACTGTGCTTGTTTACCTATATACTTTTTTTTTTTGCATAAGTACTCTTGAGATGATTATTTATTTTTATCCAACTCCTTGCTATTTATTATTCATTTGCGTTATTTGTGAGTTATATATGTGGAAGTGGATGCATATTGTAGTTAACTTTAAACTTTATTTCCTTCGTATTAATCTATATATCACGAATCATGCTTTGATTTCTTTTGTTAGGAGAAGCGCTTTAGTTTACTCCCAGCGATTGTGGTTGTTGTTATATATTTTATGGGAATTTATGTTGATGGGAATCTTCTTTGGTTTGGGTTGAGTTGAGTTGTGAGCATTTACAGTGTTAGATGTTTAGGCCTAGACTTTTAGTTAGTTGAAGAGTTAGTTTTATCTTATGGATATTACTTTAATTAATTTAATTAATTTATACTATTTACTTATGTTGGTTTATCACTTAGTTATTTAAACGCATTTCTTGTAGTAGTGACATTCCCAGGAAAATGATGTTTCGCCGTAATTACAAGCCAATCTTTTATTGGCCACCTATCTTTCTTTTAAAGCTTTGAAATTAAGGGTGTTACAAATACCCTCTTTCCACTTCAAAATCAGTTGAGAAAAAACACGACTCGGCTTACTCTCATCTTCTCTATTACTTTCGTCCTTAAGTCTTTCCATCCTAAGAAAAGTCTTAATAAGTAAGTAAAAGAAGTTCATCAAAAGAGAGGAAAAACTTACAAAAAGGGTTTAGGTTGGTAATTAAGAGGATTTTAGAAACTCACTACTTAAAAATTAAGGAAAATCACAAAAAGGTAGAAAAATTTGCACCAAAAAGGAAGTGCATCATTGAGCTAGCAAGGTAAATTTGAAACTCTTGTTAATTTTGATTATCTTTTTGAACATCTACTACTTTTTTCTTTGTTTCTTCTTATCATTTTATTTTCCACATTATTATTGGAGTGATTTGGGTATGGGAAGTCTAATAGGTTCCCAGCCTTAATTTACCCACCCTAGAATAGTCACCTCTAATAGAGGGCAACTCTTAGGAAATAATGCTTGATTATGTAATTTTCCTTAATCAAGTTGTTATTCATCACCAAAAATGTTTCATAAAAATTCAAAAGAAGGCCCGAGTTGTGCATAAACATCTCCATAAAATGTGATGCTGTAATTATAATCAGTTTAAATTTCGTACCCCACACATTTCATTTTTAAAATGCTGTATTATCAAGGAATAGTTTGTAGGATTTAATATTATTCCTATGAAGTGCAAAATGTTTCCACTAACTGAGTTTTGGAATTTCTAAAGCGAGAATTTTGTGTAAATAATTAAAAATCATACCCACAACTTTGTTGTGTAAAGCTTTGATTTTATTAGTGTACTGGCTTGTTCGGTCAATAAAGTTTAAAATAAACTCATTTTGATAAAACTAAAAACATCAACTTTAAAAGACATCAGTAGCTTTCAAAAATATAAAATCATGTTCATGTAGATTTTGTGCAGAATTTTTACATCATTTTTACAAAAACGTTTCACGTAAATCACAAAATTCGAAAATTTGATTTTTCCTTTCCGTTAAGCAAATAAATAAAAGGTTCTGCGATTGTGTCAGTTCGGTGATGAAAATTTTCGATTAGTTATTCAAATTGTCAAGATATTTAAGCGCAAAATTCGAACTTTCAAACTAAGTTCAATAAGTTGTGTTTCCAAGGAACAAATTGGACAAAGAAGATCATAGATTTGTATTTTGTTGTAATAAAGATTCCAGGTTGTAAGTTGTTACTACAAATCACTCACAATTAAAAAAAACAGCTGGATAATATTTTGCCTTACGCAATTTTCATAAATAATTCCACAACTCTTTTTGACAAAATGAAACATACGATGTTACAAATTTTGCATGTTAGGCCAATATGTCATAGGGTATGAATTAAATGACAGTCGTGGTGTCAAGAGGAAAAATTGCAAATCTAACTAGGATTAAATTGTATGATGATCCATCTTACATTTTAAAAATGTGTTCGCCATATTCAAACAGTTAAGTAAACCATATTTGACATAGTTAGATTGGTAATTG